>JAUUDY010007398.1:0-16392 GCA_032361765.1 Panulirus inflatus
GGATATTCCCTCAAAGGCCCAGTCCTCTGTTCTTAACGCTACCTCGCTAACGCGGGAAATGGTGAATAGTTTGAAAGTTTGAAAAAAATAAACATTATGTCTTTACAAGAAAAGATTGCATGAGTATGCCATCAAAACATGTTTAAATAAACTGAATGAAAGATAAGGTAACTGATACGTGAACAAGCTGACTGACAGAAACACACTACACAACTTGACAGGGTGTGATCCTAGAAGTTTTGAGAGGCTAGAACTGATTAGGTCAATGATGTTATTCCAAAAGGAGTTGCTGACTGTTCAAAATTGGGACTAAACAATGAGCAGGCAGCTGCGATCACCATCAGGTCATTCATACAGGGGGAGGAAAAGCTGTTACCTTCTCACCTGGATCATGAGGGCTAGAAGGGTCCTGACCTAAATACTGCTAAGGAATGTATCTCATGTTCACAGTACAGACCAAAGAGGGAGGGAAAATGAAAAGAATTGGCAAAGAATTTTGGAGGGAATAAAAGGGTGAGAACAATGCAAAAATATAAGTTAAAAAGAGCACAGTGTGTAAAATACATAAAGGCAAAACAGTAATACAATAATAATGTACCGTAACAGTATAACGCCAGTAGTTTACAAATGTGTGATCAAACATTTATATTATTTTTCTGTCATTCACCACATATGTGAAAAATATTCTCCATCAGGGTTGTGATTGTGGAAGACTGAGGGAAGAATTAAAGGAAAAAAACATAAGGAAGTGATTTAACCAAATGTATAACTGGTGGTGAAAAGGGAGTGAGAGGGAAGGTAAACAAGGCCTACATGCAGATGAGCAGGCACCTACCTTTATCTCAGATGAGCTGGTGAACCAAATTCAAATATCTTTACATCAGAGATCATCAGCTTTTTCATGAATTTTCTGTTACCCAATAAGATGAAGATATTTTTTCAAAATTTCTGAATACCCTTAACTACTGGTAGGCTCATCCAGATTTTTCTGGCTTAGAACTCAAAAGAATAAGACGAAGATAAACTCTGAAGGGGAGGTTGTAAGAACATTCTGGGCATCACTTCAGTGCCCATAAATCAAAATAAATAGTTGTTAAAAGATACAAATTAAGATGCCAAGTGGAACAAAAGTGACTGAGCACAACTTCACACAACTGAATTACCCAAAAATATTTTTGTATTAGCAGTAAGGAGTCTTGAATGGAAGAATGGAATGGAAGATATTAAAAGTTGTGCGCAAATTCATTTGTTGACTAACTACATACTATAATATAATGAAATTCTAGCATATTAAATGTGATACATCAATCATTTCATAATCAAATTATAAGCTATAGAACAGATAATAAAGTCATTGCGACCAGCCATTTCAACAATTCATAACAATATACCGGAATGAATTATTCGAAAGTGCATGCAAATTCATTTTTACCAACCACATTTCATGGAATAAAGAATTAACCCAATAATTGTGTTGGAGCAGTCATTTAATATATGAAATACAAACCATAATACAGGTAATATCAGCCAACACTACCAACTAATTTATCAATTTAAAACTGGAATGAATGATTACACTTCTCACAAGGTCTGCAGCGAAATGTGTCAATATGACTAATGAAATACACTTTCCTTAGGATGAAAACTGAACTAAGATTAAACATCTTTTAAAAAATAATTTGACTGAAGAGCTTTAATAACAGTATCGCTGGGATGTGCAAAATGTGAGGAAGCCACAATTACTTCACAAGGAGGACTTACTGCCGTTACAGTGTTCCTGATATCACGTACCTCTCCAGGGGTCACCCCTCCAACAACGAAGACTAGCATTATGGGTGCATCACGGGGCATGGGCTTGCTGACATTAACAAACAGGCTGAAAGATAAAATTATCTACTTTTAAAAGCAAGCATTTTTTCCCACCATAGTTGTAAATATCATTTCAGCCTGTTATCTGTGGGGCAAAACGGAAATGGTTAACTGTAACATTTGATGTCAAAATGAGGAATTAAAGAGGCTAGAAAGTGCACCCACCCTAGGTGGCTGTTGATACCGAAATGAGTTACTGCAGTACCCCAATTCCCTTCTTGTCTTCCCAGGGCAAATACCAACACTGCTTGAACTTGGAACTACGTGAGACATATGGAACAAAAATAAATGACACCATGGAAGTGAAAAACTAAGAACATGTGCAGATGCCACAAAGAAGAATTAGTGCCTTCACTCATTACCATTACTGGTCTTCAACATGAGCGGCAAGTTTTGGCTTGTCATGCAATAAGAAGAGCTTAATACGGTGCTGATAGTAAAGATTATGGTAAATGATATTCATGAGACTTTTAACAAATTTCATCATTGTATAGGTGTAAAATATTGAACTATTTATGAGTAGGATATGTTGAAGCCACTGTCAGCCTTACTAAAGTCACAAAATATCATTGGTCTTACACCCTAATCCCAAAAGCTGTCAAAGGCGAGGGATGCCCAATTCCTTAGTGTACAACTTGCTATTCTGCAACCAATGTCATCAAAACACTGAGCATTTGGTTACATATGCCAATATTCTAATTAGTTTGCAAGCAAGAGAAATTGTATGTCTATCATACATGTATATTAGAGGGAACCTTGGAAAATATAACTTTCCAATCAGAAAAGTCAACATTCGTGAGCAAAAGCAGTATGTCTCCACAGATATCTTTGCGCCAAGACTCATCAAGATCAATTTAAGGATGCAGCAGTTACTAAGTAAGTGAAAATCATGGCAAAGGATCTCTAAGCCATATCTCCAAAAGACCCAGAGTGATGCAAAACATGATGAGTCAAGACTCTTAGTGAGGTAAGACCCAGGGAGAGTAAAGACCCATGGTGAGGAAAAATAGTGTGTTAAGATTTAGGTTGCGGCAAGCACACAGTGAAGCAAGACCCAGGGTGAGGCATGAGACAGGGAGAGGCAAGTAACACGGTTTCTCCCTCCACTTTTCAACCACTCTTCATGCTCCATTTTTCAACCACTCTTCATGCAAGATCCTCCTGGAATCAAACCCATACAGGTTCAAATACTGGTTGCAGTAGTTGTTCCACAGTCCATCCAGATGTTGATCCTCCCCTCCAAGCTGGCCAATAAAATGGGTACCTTGCATGGGTTAGGGTGTCTGTGTGTGTAAAGACATGTTGCATACATACAGGGCAACATGAGGGAAAAACTCTCCCCCTAACATCAAAAGAATGTTCATAAATCTTGAGGTTAATTAGAAAGTAATTACCTCCTTATGAGTACCTACAATGAGATTTTACCAAAAAGTATGCCTACCCTGTAGCACTGACTACATACTCCAGTATACTACTTATAAAAAACACTCATTCTCTGATGTGATGCACATTGCCTGTCAAAACTGGTGTCATATAAGACTTTTTCTACCTATCTAATTTTCTTTCGAAGGTTTTTATCCTATAGTACCCTGATCAGTGGCTGTCAAGTTGCCCTCCTCTGACCCAGGTAGCTATCTTTTCTTTCTGCCTCATCCATACATGAACTACTAGCATCCTGTCTACAAACATACAATCTCTCCTTACCTTACATAAAATGAAAACACTTAATCACACAACTCATTCTTAGTAACTAAATTTCCCTATGGTGAGCATGTGAACTAGGCCTGCCTTTTGGCAAAATGATAGAAGCAATAGATACAAGTAGTTGGTAAGAACATTTAGGTAGAAGTAGTAGGTAGGAAAATTAGGCAAGAGCATTAGTTAAATGTAGTCAGTAGGAACATTAGGTAAGAGCCCCTGCAAACACTGTGCCAGAGTTGCCTTCTGCAAGTGGCCTGTTAAGGGTAAGGCACTAAAGGCTACAAAGCTGCACTGGAGTTCACTAGTTATGGAGACTACTGCTATGGCCACCCCTTTGATGGAGTTCCAGTTGAGAACAGGCATCAGAGATATAGACAGACAGACAGATACTCTCTCCTTGCAGGTTTTTATTTTGCCTGGCAGAACTTCAAAGTTTCTCCATCTTTAATGCTAGGGTCGGCTGTATTTGTTTTGGTACCTTTTTTGATATATTTCATGATATTTTTGTTTAATTCATTCCTTCTTCAATGTTGTGAAGTTTTCAACCCAATAACATTCCCTCAATTCCTCTATTTGTTGCCTCTCATATATTTGTTTTGGTACCTTTTTGATAAATTTCATGGGATTTTTCTTTAATTCATTCCTTCTTATGTGCTGTGAAGCTTTCAATCCAATCACATTCCCTCAATTCCTCTATTTGTTGTCATGTATATTATCTGGTATCTTTATCCTCTGGTTGAAATATTCAATACAGATGACAAATTAAATGATATTATCCAATAGTGACAGCTACAGAATGGATGTAAGCAAATGCAGCCTTTCTTTATGTTTCTGGCACTACCTTGCTAATGCAAGAAACAGCAAACAAGCATGAAAAAATACCATGGTAAGAAGTAAGAAATATATGTAATATTTAGGGTATTCATGAAAAAAGAAATGCATGAAAACTGCATGCCAATGCATGCTGTACAATTCAATCTAACATAAAACACAAGTACGTCAATAATGTAGAAAAGAGATAATACCATGTAAACACAAAACAGCTGAAATGTAGTCAAATATAAATAGCTGTGAAAAGAGAAAAGATACTGTGAGAACAGATGAATTCTGGAGGAGATAAAGAGTTGTGAACAGAGAAATTCAAAATGTGGATCAAATGCTTATGCAATGGAAAGGAAATAAGTAAAATATTTGTAAAGCTATCATTTAATAAGTCTATACAATAAGACAGAATGTTGGATGAAAGTTTCGAAGTATGTGTGCTATCTACTTTATTACAATATAAGAAAGTCTACAATTCCAATATTTTACCTAAATCCAGTTTTTATAAGATCTCTGAACCCAGCAGACTTGTATTCAAGGTCAGTGATCTCTGCCTGTGGTGCAGTAAGGCAGTCATACACTAGTTTCTGCAACAGGTTCTGATATGCGGCAGGTTGAGCACTGTCTCCAGGGATATGAAGGTGCCTGTTAAGAGAACAGTAAATGTGAAATAAATTACGTTTTTAATGGAAGCTAATTCTTAATGCAAACTTTCTCCATCTTTGAAAAAGAGAATGAGTATCAAACTAACTATGAGTACACGTGTAGACACAAATTTCTTGACAGTCTCTGGTGGACAGTAACAGTATCTGGCAGCTCCAACACTGTAAACACATAGTACACAAAATTCTTTCATGAAAGAATAAGCAAGGCATGTTTTGAATTGTAAGTGATGTTGTGACTATGTGACAATAATGTTTCCTTATATCAATTTTTCATTTCCAGTTAAAATAAATGTATGGCTGTGGAAGTTATCAAATTACATTTCTTATGGCAATCAAAAATGATGAATCAATGCAAAAACTAACTGAATTCATTGCACATAAACCAAAAATTTTTTAAGCCTTTCATCATCATACATCAAATGCCTAACTAATTTGAAAAAGAGGAACTGATTTGAGAGAGGGGGAAACATATATTTGAACTACAATACATATGTTACTGTAATGAATGAAACCACTGAAAGACAAAAAACTGAAACCACATTTTTCGCATGTCAGTGTAGATATTCTTGCACTTCCAGGGTTTGAGGTAGTGACATCTAACCAAAGAGCTAAAGAGACTGCTGATCCAGAGAGTGGAACACACAGTAACTGCCTGCCCTATATTATGGATTGCTTTCAAGCCAAAATTGCCCAGCATGGAAGAACTGTCAAGATGAGGCAGAATGGCCCCCTGTTCAATGAAAATCGCCTGCCAAATTCGCATATCATATGATGCCATGTGTAAATGACTGATGAGATGGGAAGGAAAAATTACCTTCAAGACTATGCCAGACCAGGGATCCCCATGAAAAATACTGTGGAACTTGGACTATTAAAGCAAGTTCACTAATGTAGTAAAAATAAGATATCAATTTTGATGCGACCCTAAAGACTCTTAAAAGGCAGATTCATTTTGCTGAGATACATCACAGAACCCTAGTATGGAAGAACTGTCAGGAGGTTAAGACCATTAAGAAGGAGCCTTTGGAAACACTGTACTAAAGTTCCCCTTTGCCAATGGCCCTGTTAAGGGTGAGGCACTAAAAGCTAAGAAGCGGCACTGGAGTTCATTGGATATGGTGACAATTTTGCTGTGGCCACCCCCATGAGGAAGTTCCAGGAGGAAAAGGACATCAAAAATACAGATGGACAAACAGATAGATATATAATTTGTTAAAAATTGATACTTCATGATTCTCATATGAATGAATGCTACAAGTAACACCTGTCAACACCATCAACGTACCTGTAGTTTTTTAAATGATCTCTTGTACTACTAATGGCATGAAGCTGGTCAGCCACAGACTGAGCAGTCCTTAAAGCTGACACTTCATCAATGTCTTCACCAACTGCAATGATTTGTGTAATAATATATCAATATATTATCATTATACATAATTTACCATACTTATCATCCTCACTGTGTAACCCTATAACAAAATGAGTAACTATAGCTACTACTCACATCATTGTACAGACTCTGAAAATACTAGAACAGAGTAACTAATCCAGGATTGTATACTCTGACCCTTGCAAAATTCTGCATAACCCTCTAAAGTGAATGAGAAAAAGTAAAGCACCTCTTTAAAAAGTTAATGAGTCAGATGTTAATTCTTTTCAGTTTTGCTGTATATGGAAAAGAATCACAGTCAAATAATAACAAGCTGAGTGATGCAGTACAGGCAACAGAAATGCATTTCCCATGACTGAGATGTAAAGTATGGAAAATGAAAAGGACTGGAGGAAAAGATATAAGAAAATGGATGTTGCAGTATCAATGAAGTATCACAGTACAGTACACCATTTAAGAAAATAGATCTTACCAGATTTTTACACAAAAAGAGTTTTGGGCTTAAAAATTCCCAGACTTATTCTACTGCCTATTTTTGGTATCTTTATAAGGGTAATGAAATTGCTCAAAAATCTCAACATAAGGACTATTTTTCATGGTGAATATGGTTCTGGAGTTGAAGTATATGTTGGGGGTCAGTAAGCCCTATAATTCTGCATTTAATGGTTACTCTTTTAGAAAGTGCTGTGATTCTTAGATTCATAATTAAAGCATATCTGTCAGCTTTGGGAAGCATTGTGAAGCATTTTCTATGTTTATTGCAAGTACTGAAGTGTTCACTTTTATGTAATTTTTAAACAATAAGGTTTTTTGGCTAAGAAATTCCCTGAACTATTACCTGCAATTTTTAGTGTTTTTTTGATGGTAATAGATTCTCTTGAAGTCCTCAGTATATGGACCACTTTCATGCTGAATATGAATCTGGGGTTGAAATATATGATGGGAGTTATCAAGGCCTGTAATTAAGTATTTAATGGTTACTATTTTAGAAGATATCCTTTTTATCATTTGCTTTGGATTATTATGTATATGTCACCTTGGGAAACTGATGAGATACTTTCTGTCATCACTTCAAGTACAGAAAGGTTTCATTATGTTTCAATTTTAAAACAAAATGTTTTTTATGCAAAAAAAAATACCCTGAACCATTACTTGCAATTTTTGGTACTTTTGCATAGAAACATATATAAATACTATTTCTCATACTGAATAAGAATTTGGGGTTGAAATGTATGTTGGAGTCATTAAGGCCTGTAATTACGTATTTAATGGTTACTCTTCTAGGAGCATTAGATAGAAGGTAAGAACAATCATGCAGGAGCATTAAGTAGAAGTAGTAGGTAGGAGCATTAGATAGAAGTACTCATTGGGTAGGAGCCTCTACAAACACTGCACTAGACTTGCCCTCTGCCAGTGGTTTGTTAAGGGTGAGGCACTAAAGACTATGAAGCAGCAATAGAGTTGTATACTTATGGATATTATTTTGCCATGGCCACCCCTTTAAGGGAGTCCAATTGGAACAGGCATCAGAGATATAGATAGACAATCTTTTAGATTCTGTAATTAATTGCTTTGTATTCACTGCATATCTTGTGAGGTATTTTCCCTAATCATTACAAGTACAGAAGTGTTTGCTTATCTATATTTCAGTTTTGAAACAAAATGATTTCTGGGTTAAAAATTCCTAGAACTCTTTCCTGCAATTTTTCATAATTTTCTGAGGGTAATACATCTGCTCAAAAACCTCAAAATATGGATTATTTTTCATGCTGAATATAAATCTGGAGTTGAATTATATGTTGGATGTTATCAAGCCCTGTAATTATGCATGAAATCTCTATTAAAAAGCATATGCAAACATGTGTGGAAATTACAGATTAATAACTAACCCAGTTCAAGCACAGCATCAGACAGTGACTTTTTATCCTCTACAATAGCATGAGACAGAAGATTGGTGAGAGCATATTCATCCTTCTGTGTGAAGACCTCAGGACCACCTAAAGACGCCACATACACCATTAGGGTTAGTATATCATCCAGTGATACCCCATGTGTTCCTCGTGTTTTAAGAAGCTGAAAGATCTGGAAAATAAATACTTTGAAAGTATGAATGGCAGTACAAAGGAAGCTTTTACTAATATATGCAGATAATGATAATAAAACATCTAAGACAGAAAATAACTAATAATTGCTTTAACTTTTCTAGAATTTTCCTTACACACAGCTATGGTTATTTATCACAAAATATTGAGCCTTAACATTTATCAAGAGATCAATAAGATCACTGTCATAACAAGAGTTTACTAGTTCTAGTATAGGAGGCATACAACTGTAAAAAGAATGTGAAGCCCTCCAATCAAATAATTATCTATCCACTGATATCTATGATGCCTCTTAATTGGAACTCTCTCAGGGGGTGGCCACGGCAACAGTCTCCATAACTAGTGAATTTCAGAGCCGCTTCTTAACCTTTATTGGCTCACACTTACCAGGAAACTGGCACAGGGCAACTCTAGTGCAGTGTTTGCAGAGGCTCCTACCTAATAATCCAACTGACTACTACCTAATGCTCCTTCCTGATGTTCTAACTATTACTCTACTTATCTAAATTATATTTCAATATTGAAGTTATCATGCCTGCTGAAACATAATGAGTGATATTTCACGCACAATAAAAGGTAAGCATAAGGTTAATAAGTTATATGAATAACTGCACTTACTTGTGTAAAAGGACAAATTTCTTCTGGATCTCCAATAGACTGCATGAAACTTTTCTCCAGGCTTAACAGCTGGTCAAGATGAACATATCGGGGATCACTGAGTGCTTCCACCACACCCAAACCTTGCTGTCATGATTTATGAAATACAGTGATAAATTTACTTCTAGAAGAGTTTCACTTTCAGAACAAAAAACTTATAGTCTCTTAAATACATGTGAGTACTAAATGAGCAAAAGCACTATCAAGAGAAAAGCCAAAGTATAATGAAAAGAAAAAATTTCCTCATAATAACCACCATTCTCTTAAAATGATATCAATTTTGAAAATAACTTTTCACAGTAACAGTACTTAAAGCTTGTTGTGTAGTCATACTGAACACAATCTTACTGGTGTTACTTTCAATCTCTGTTTTTATCTCTTTACAGCTCATTTTCCTCCATCAACCTTAAGCAGCCTATAAAATTTACTATAGGAATTATCACTTACCATTCCTACAGGGTTTAAAAAGGGGTGCTTCTACCAACTGAAGCTTCAGTAATGTGGCCTTTTATATATCCAGTTCATTACTGATGCTATATGTTTTCTGGACTCACCATATAATAGTTTGTCCAAAATGAAGCCTGGAAAAGAGCTTCAGGCACAAGTGTACATGTATTATGAGGTTCTGGATAGACCACACTGTAACATAAAAATAACAGACACAAAGTAGTATTGAGAAGACATATACCTTACCTTCCTGCACCAGGAATCCCTTCTATGTGCCTCTGCAGCAAAGGGGAAGCATGCCACATCCATTAAAGTAAGACCATAGGTCATAAAGTGTGGTGCTGTTGTGTGTATGCCTATGTGGAGAGAATGACAGGCAAATGAGCAAAATGTATTTAGGGTCTTCACTGAAGTAGTTGTACTATGGGCATGGAGGGTCTTGTGATACAATGAAACTGTGTCTGTCATTTTGGAATTATGGGTGGAGTACAGGTGAAAAAAGATAACTCAATATATATCTGGTAAGTGTAGTTTCTGATGGGTAGATGTCTACAGGGGAGGTGTTTAAAAACGATTGGGTAGGGATGGTGGTTGCTTACCCCTGTGATATGAACATTCACTGTTATCCCCTTTGCCATTACATTGGCACTATATGGCCATTCTGCCAATCCTCAAGCACCTCATCATCAGCCATACATACACTGAAATTCCTAACTATGCAACCAACAAAACAGTCACCTTTCTTAAGAAATTCAACTGTAATCTCATCCATTCCTGCTGCTTTACTACAATTCATTTTAGGCAAGATTCACCAACTCTTTATACCATACCACTCACTATAACTCTCCCACTCTGCATACTCCCAAGCGAAAAGCACCCAACATTTGCCATTCTATTGCTGAGACCATTCAACATTCCTTCAAAATGTTCATTCCATCTCCTCTTCACCTCATCATTGCCTATTTCCAAGTCCCTACTTGCTCCATCTGTTCCTGGTGTTATCTTGTTAATGTGGAAAACAACGAACTAGTATGAAAAAATATATACATATATAAACAAAAAGAACAGTATATATTATACACACCTGCAACAAACCAGCATTTTCTGTGAAGGCGTCTATGTCTGTAGCAAACTGTTGGATATTTTCTTTTAGGTTTTCAGGTGTTGCTTTTACTGTTGTTTTAGCAGTTCCCCCACCAAGGTCTTTATGACTAGCAGCCTTTATTACCTGAAAAATAATAATAATAATGATAATAATAATAATAATAATAATAATAATAATAATAATAATAATAATAATAATAATAATAATGACACAATGAACTCTTGTGTATCTGTGGCAAGGTTATCTAGAAAACCTAAACAATGTCATCATTTAGTTTTTGCCCTTCAATTACTTGAGAAATTATCAGTACAGAGGATGCTTAATTTTACTAAATTCATGAAATAAATAAATAATGTGTTAATACTTCTTATGAAATCTCATAACAGGACTTGTTTTCACACAATCCTGATTAGAATACATTCTATACTCTTCCCCAACCCATTTTTCTCAACATATACATTACAAATATAACATTTATATATGAAAACTTAAAAAATTCCGTCCTCATATAGTACTAACAGGTATACATGCACAGTTTGTTTTAATTTGTAACATCCAAAATGCCTAATGCACATTGTTTACACATTTTCTTTCATAAATTATCACAATGAAACTCTGAAAGAGTTGTACAACCATTTCACAAGATTTTCATAATATGGAAAAATATGATCCATAATAGAATTTTAGAAGATTCAAATTTTGAAGAAAAATGGCAAAAATTGCAAATAACGTAATTCAGGGTATTCTTCAGGCCAACACTACTTTTGCTTCCAAATCGCATATAAAATAACAAAAGGCTTCTTTACCTTAAAAATATTCTATAATAACTTTAGCTGATTGGCAATCATGTTAACAAATAACTGAATTTCCAGCAGGGTTTAAACTAAGTTCAGAGGAGACAACATACAAAGAACAAAAAGATCAACTTTTAATACTAATTCTTCAACTTTTCAACGTACATGTTTATTTATGATGGATAAAGCCTCCTTTGCTGATGACATGACCAAGGTATTAAGAACAGCTGATGCCCGCTCCTCTTTTCCTTGTGGGGCTAAGCAACCAGGGACCAATGTCCACTCACTAGATCTGTGGATTAATTCATGAGGATAATAGTAGCACGGTAAAAAGGAGCCAACTGTTAGAAAAGTACTCTTTAGTGAGCTTAAAATACATGGAAACAATGGGTAATCATATCATTAATCTTCCTATTTGCTGAAGATAAAATACATGTTTTTATGTTATCAAAATAACAGTTTTATAGTGAACACATTCTTTCTGTGCTTGATTATATATCAACCATGGTTAAATACTTAGGGCTTGTCCTGATATGAGCTCATACAGACCCAAAGACATGAAACTTAGTTGGAAGGCCACCCCTACGGCCCATCTATTTCATGCACTGTTTATTTAAATACACCAACCTGTAAGCTGCCTGCTACTTCCACAGCCATCTACTCAAGCACTGTGTACTAAAATGCAACAGTCCTACAATGTACTTCTGACACTATGTGCTAACTAATTCTCCAAGGTGGTAGCTTGCCTGTCTGAAGGTAGTGTACCTGTTGGTTACTTACTCACATTCCAAAGAAATGAGGTTTACTTTTTACAATGTAGCAAACTAATATAAGGATGACAAAATGCTATTAGTTCTGAGAATGATATACTGGAGGTTGTAAAATCTATCAAAAACGCCAGACTGACTGAGTGAGAAAACAAGCTTCTTACTATCCAGGGAATCATCTACCATATGACTATGCTTTAAAATGTAGAATTCAGTCTCTGCAAAAACAATCTAATGATTTTTGTTTAAAATAAGGCTTTCATGTGTCAGGTTCTATTTGCAGAACAAAGCCCATTACTTGCTTACGGTGGGGATACATATATCATATATTTGACAGTGTGGTACAGTCTTAGAAGACAAATGAAAGCATTTTCCACCTCAGTTACCTCATGAAACCAAAAAGATATATTTGATGAAGCTGTATGGTTGTCAGCTGATGAAATGGAGTACAGCGTTGCTGAGGCCCTTGCTTCTACAGAGGAGCCAACCTTACCCTGTTCCCACATAAAACACAGTCTCAAAGCTGAAAGAGCCCCAGAGAAGGGGTCTTGAGACTGTATAACAATATGACTAACTAACAAATTACCAGACTTTGCCTGCATGTGGTTACACTGCAAGTGAGATGTCATTTAACAAGTTGTATCATCATCAAGAGACAAAAATGAGGAAAATCTCATCAATGAACTTCTTACTCCAAAGGAATCCATCACTTCCTTGATATCAATTATAGCATAGTATTGAAGCTGCGGGAGCTCAGTAAAAGGGGCCCTGGGGTTACATAACTTAAAAAACTATAAAGTTATTACTAATCAGTAGGATAGCCAAATTCTACGATAGGCTATAGCATATATCTTCATGTTCCACTGACAGGCACAGAAATACGTTTGCAGCAACCCACATAATTCCAACATAAATTCAGGCCTTACAAAAATGAAAAATTCTCAACAAAAGGTACAATTATGAGCACAAATCAGGCATGCACATTGGATAAATTCATGTTATAAATGCTACTTACGGGTGAACCTTACACAGGGGAGCCATGTTTACTGCAGAGTCCAGCTGATGCCCATACAGCCGTGGCAAAAGTGACAATATCCTTCCCATTAAGGAGTCTCCCCCATGGCTGGAAGCATCCACCAAGTCTAAAGTTCGATCAACTAATACCACTGACACTTTGTTTGAAGCTGTCTGCAAAAGATACAGTGAGCATCTTTAAAATATACTGCATCTTCCACCTACTTTGTGTAGAGTGTAAACCTACTACTTCAATTAAACAATACAGTTAGCTACCAATTGCCAAATGAGCATATGAGGGCAAATGTTGTGTCTGTTTTTAACCCTTACACAGCAGTTATCATCCAATGATGATTTGACTTTGACCAAAAACAGTCGCCTTCACCACATGGCAATTTAACTCTTCCCACGTCTGTTTGAATATCCAGCTGACTTATGAGACCATTAGTAGCCTACAGAGGTTTTTATCATTGCTCTCTTCAATTGCTATCATAGGTGGATTGCTAATGACCTGCTGGTTGTGCATACACAGTGATTTTGTGAAAAATATATAGATCGTTCAATGACCTAAATGATGAGGAGAAATATTTGTGTATCAACGGGTGAGAAAAGTGAAGAAGAATTACATATTAAATATGAACATATAACCAACTCAGAGAGTGATCTGTGTGGTATTATGTAAGGAGGAGGGAGGTCAACACCTGCATCTACTAACATCTCACTCAGCTCTGTTCACAAGAAAGAAATTATATAACAACTACAATCAATTTTTTCAAATGAAGTGATGGATGAATTTCATAACAGAAGATAGTAAAGAGATAAAACATTTCTTGAGTAAAAACAAACTCCAATATTCTCCTTATGTGTGTCAGTTACTCTCATCAGGCTCATTCTTAGTGTGAACAGCAAGATATTTCTCTGCTGGTGTTATTCACCACCAGTGCTGTAAGTGTGTATGAAATTAGAGCAGAGGGTGAAACCAAGTTCAAGGGGAAGAAACAAAAGACCTAATATCCTTCGTGATGTAGTGGTTGGCATTACTGACCATGAGTCAGCTTGGACCAGCCTAAGGTTGGACACGCATGGGTTTGAAACCTGGGTGTGGCAGTTGGCCCACACCCAACCAAGGTGTTAATCATCCTCTTGAGGCAGATCGATAAATGATAATCTGGTTTTAATTGGTGTGTGTGTGTGTGTGTGTGTGTGTAATTACTTATTTGTACTGTATGGGGAGGGAATTTTACACTTGTGGGGCTCCATCTCTTGAACATTTTCTATCATCCCACAAGTTTTTAAATCTATGTATGTAGTGCGTGTTTGTGTGTGTGCAAATGGGAATAAAGACATAGTTAAAAGGTTAGGTAACACAAGTGTAAAACTCTCTCCTCGTAAGAAGCAAATGCTAGCCACACACATTATTAAAGGGAAAAGCATAATATTTCTAAACATAATCATATTATCTAGCACCAGTGTTGTTCCTGTATTTGAAAAAAAGAGCAAAGTGTGAAACCAAGTTCATAGAAAGAAACAAAACCTTCACCTATTGATCCCTCACGAGCCAGCCACTCTCCCCGCTTCACACTCATTATTAGTGTATAGTGTAATATTTCTACATATAGCCATGCTATTTATCACATATGCTGAGTCTGTGTATGGAATAAGAGTAGAGTGTGATGCCAAATAAACGACTCCATGTCCTCCTCTCTTATCGTAAGCTGTCATATGTCACATCCCCTCCATCCCTCACTAAGCATTGGACAAACTGAGAAAGTATTTACATCTTTCATGCATTTTTCCTGATTTTTGTATGCCAGTCTCTCATTTCATAAAGAAAAAATTTTGCACCTTTTTTATTGCAAATACTGAGATGGACACTGCAACCACTACTGCTATGTAAGGGTTAAGAAAGACCAGAAATTTGCAATGAACTACAGACCAGTCTTGCT
This sequence comes from Panulirus inflatus, assembly GCA_032361765.1. Taxonomy (NCBI): domain Eukaryota; kingdom Metazoa; phylum Arthropoda; class Malacostraca; order Decapoda; family Palinuridae; genus Panulirus; species Panulirus inflatus. Next base: position 15,280 of record JAUUDY010007398.1, read on the forward strand.
CACAAGAGTAGCCTGTAAAACACTGGAAAAGATAACTAGAAGGCAAATGGATAACAACTTCCAAAGGATAAACTGTCAACATGAGAGACAACATGGATTTAAAGAAAGGTCATGCAAAACAAATCTCTTAACTTTCTATGAGAAAGGAAGCTAGGTTTTAAACAAATGAGAAAGTTGGGTAGGTTGTGTGTATCTGGAATGCAAAAAAACATGACATTATATCACATACGAGGTTCGTAACACCATCAAAACTACCAGGCCTTCAAACATGCCCATCACCCTCCCTGATTGTGACATTTCTTCCCACATATTCCTAAATACTTCTATGATCTTTTCTCCTCCATCCACCTAATGACTCTCTTTAGCTCCCATGGTCCCATTCACTGCAAGGTTCACTCCCTGAAATCTAAAACACTTCACTTCCACTCAGTTTTCTCCTTTGAAACTCACACTCCAACTGATCTGTCTCTCTTCAGTGCTAAACTTAATAACCTTGCTTTTATTCAGATTTACTCTCATCTTTCTTTCAAACACTCACCCAAACTCAGACAACAAATACATTTTCTCACACGAATCTGCTACCACTGTCATGTCATCAGCAAAGAACAGCTGATTACCTTCCCAGACTCCCTACTCCCCTACAGACTATTTATGTGCCTCTTTCTCCAAGAACCTTCCTTGTACTCCCTCAGCACCATATCCATAAACAAATTTAATAGCTATGGTGACATCACACAACCCTACCACAGACCCACCTTCACCTGGAACCACTCGCCCTCCTCCCTGCCTGCTCGCACGCATGCCATACTCTCCTGATAAAAGCTCCTCTCTGCTTTTAATACCTTTCCTCCAACATCTTAATTTTATATTGAAGAAACATGCAATAGAATTAATATAGATCTTCTTGTTGCAATGAAAAATGATAAATTTTAACAGGTGAACAGCTTGAATGGAGCTAATGCATCACCACTACAGTTAGTTTCTTATTGGAAATGTGATGACAGCCACACTGACCTACGGATAGACTACAAGTACAATTCTCATGCCATTGCCTCGCCATCTCCCTTACTGAATGTGAACATATCAGTACCTATGGATGGTGTTGTAAGAAAC
>JAUUDY010007508.1:355-16007 GCA_032361765.1 Panulirus inflatus
CTACAGATTTACAGTCTATGTTACTATTACTACCATGGCCAACAGATAAATATTGGCCCACACACGAAAAAGTTTTAATTTTGGAAAAAACAAAACATATTGCCGATTCAAGTTAAACTAGTCACCACTACAAATACCAAGTAACTGAAGCCAACATGTCTCAACATCACAATGAACACAAATGACGTGTATCTTTTCTTAAATATTTCAAACAAAATAGCAATAAAAAAGGAAACTACACGTAAACATTTACAGCAGGCATATTATCAAATAGGATTTATTACGAAGTAGGTCCTATGAAGTTAATGCAGTTGAGGGAATACTGATTGTATCAAATCTTTATCTCAAATTGCACAAAAAGGACAAGGACATAACACTTATTCAAAGCTGAACATATTTCTATCATCTTGAAGATACCCTATAAAACAGATACTTAGGAATTTAGTCCTATATGGTTAAGAATTTACTTAGGTAATATTATCAATCAATTACCATAACTCATCGCAGAGAAAAGATAAACACGAAAGATGTAAGCAACACATAAATACTCATCTCTATTATCTTAATTTCTTACTTTAAAAAAATTATTACATATTCTACCTTGGAAAGAAACTACTAGGTACATGTGGAAAAGAGAACGAATTTCATTTTATTGCAAGTGCCTCTTTCATACTATCAACAAGAAAAAATAAGTTGCAGGTAATGAAATATTACATAACTGCAACTTCAATCAATAATTCTAAACTGCCTTTAACAATTTTCCAAGAATGAAATATTTCAAGCACACTTTACAAACATTCCCAAAATGTACATTTTTCACTTCTAAATCAGGAAGGAGTAGAGAGCTGAAGGTAGCAGTGAAACATTTCAAAAGAGAAAGCACTGCATCTAATGTGCAACACCAGGCAATATATTCAGTAAGATATTTGTGAGGAACATGAGGAGACACAAGTGTATAATATACCTATATTCAACTAAAATAAAAAAGACCAAGTTATCATAGATATATCAAATTACATGCCGATAATCATAATGGCTCGTTTCTCAATTTACACTTAACAATAGTTCCCTACTACCATAACAAGCGTATATGTCTGTAAAATATCATCATTAAAATCAAATAAGTACAATTAGTGATGACAGCACAAACATCTGGGGCCCAATATTGTTTACTACATTGCCTAAAGCTATTGAAAACACTACTGACTGTACCGCACTGAAATTTAAAAATGACCTGGACATATAATGTACTTGTATCTACAAAGTATACGAGACCAACCTCAAAGTGGTGGTTACACTAGCCTGTAAGGTGCCGTTGACAAAAGAGCACAGAAAAATATGGTAGTTGGTTAGAGTGAGCTGAAGAATCAGACGACCTTTAAAATCATTTAATGATATACATATGGTAAAGAGTTACAATACTGCTAATCTGCAGAAATATGAAGGAGATTCTTAATGAACTGCTTGCTTGACAGTGGGATTTAATTCTACATTAATGAAAGCACTCTGAAAATCTGATCCAAAAAGCCATACATCTCTGAATTCGTCAAGCTCACGCATTACAATCATTCATCGCCTGTCTCATCCTATTTTCACAAATTTTTCAAACATAACACTCAAGATACTAATTACTATCATAATTACATTAATCATTACAACTTTTCCTTGATAACACAGTACAACTAAAATCCTTCATTCATCATAATGCATGTACTTGGTCCACAGTTTTGCAAATACTACATAAAGGGTTTGTGAACCATCTCATCTACTTCTTTCAGTATCTCCCAATTCATTTTGCCGTCTTCAACAGCACTGAAAAGAATCACTTTCTAAACAACTCTTAATCTTCTTATTCCAAGTTTCTTTCAGATAATATATCACATTAACATTATCATCACCCTTGACACCAAAGTATATGTATTATTTTCTTTTAATAAAATAAGCATCAGAGTAAATGGTAGGATAAAAGAGTAGTACTTATAACCAGTGACCCTAGAACTAATAAAATACTAAAGGATTAAATCAAGCAGAAATTACCCTGAACAGAGAGTACCAAGGACTTGATAACAAAATCCACTGTTGCGACTGGCAGAAGAACTGTTTTGCAAATGTGAAAAAGTCTTACACACTTTGATGCTTTAGTAGCTAAAGTTGCAGCAATCTAAATTTCACATATATCCCTTGTATGGAAGCAATAGAAAAGCTTTTTACTTGCTCTGTACAAGGGCCTCCCCTCAACGAATCAGCAAACACCACTAGGCTGATATCATTGACTCACTACCAGCTACCTGCTCACAATTCGCAGATCATTACAGGCAACCCAAGGGAGTCACAAGGTACAGAGGAAAGGTTTTTCAAAAAAGGGGGAAATCAGAATGATGAGAAACCCCAAGAAAAACAGTGTGCACTGTCTCAGAGATATAAGGAACTTTTATATTTCAAAATCTACATTTCTTCAAAGGTGGATCAGAGGAAAACCAGAATCTGATAATCCTAAAACAGGAATCCCCACAGTCAACCAAGACAATCCAAATCTAAATTAAGTAGCATATGCAGAAAGGGAAAAAGGTTGCCAAAGTTCCCTTTATAAGACTTTCGTCTAAAGTTTCTAAGAAATCAAAAATACCATTTTTTTCATATGCATTCAAGCAAAATGACAAAGTCAAGTCAAATAAGATATTCCAATCTACAAAAATATATATCTTAAAAGGTTTTCAAGAACCAGGGTGTACAAACAAATGGACCCCTAAGGAACCTCTGGTGAAGTCCAAAAGGTCTCTATGAGAACTAACTGTGCATAAGGCATGATTACTCGAAAACTTCCAGGAGTAGATGAAAAAGAATTCAAATTTAATATCTTTTCTTCTTGGCCAAAAAACTGGGATTGGCTTTATCTAAATTCATAAAGAAAAGTCATCAGAGAAAGGAAAAGCTTGCATCTGAAAACAACAAGAAATTCACAAACTCTTCTCCCCAAGCCCAAGGTTATATGGACAAGTTTTATATAAAATGTGTTAAATATCAGAGAAACTACTAGACTGTAAAATGCCTCAGACTTTTGAAAGTTCCAACCTCAGCTGTAGGAGAGAGGCAACCGGTCTCCTCAAAAGAAAAACCAAAGAAGTTTATCCCAAACTGTGAATGTTAGAATGAACTTAAATCTAGATATATGGGTTCTTGGTCGGTACCCTCAAGAGGTAATAGTGTTAGTAGTCTAGTTGTCATCATGATGAAGGTGAGACAGAACTCTAATATGAATGCAAGTCACATCAAAGGCATCAGATTCTTCAAAGATTCTTCAAAGAAGAAACGTATTTTGGACTGACTGGTACTGACTTAAGTAAAAGGACAAACATTACAAAAAGTAATATGGATAGTGTACTCAAAAAAGACTGCTTGTGGAAGGTCCGAGAAAATCCATACATGTAAATTCCAGAATCCAAGACTTGAGGAAGAAGTTCTGCAAAGCTGTAGTGCCAAAATACCCTAGACACAAACTGATGTATATCGCACAGATGAAGCCCTCTGGTAATAAGATTTTCCTTTTTTCTAGGGGGGGGGGGGCGCGCGTCAACTGAGAAGAATCTTTTCCAGAGCTGCACAAACCTTTCAAAAAGAAAACACAACGGTTTTCCCTTCATCAGTGTGTGTGTGTGCCTAATTTCAAAATAAAAAAAAATCTTTTTATCTCTATCTACCTAAAGCATTAAGACATAAACATCAATATAATGCCCAAGGTTTCCTTCCCTGCAGCGTTTATGCCCATCCTTCAACAAAATACTCATGGTTTCCTTCTCTACAATGTTCATCCATAACATTCAACAAAATACTCATGATTTCCTTTTCTACAGTATTCAAGCACCATCTTCAACAAAAATTCACTGTTTCCCTGTCTATCTCTTTACATAAACCTTCAACAAAAAGACTTTGGTTACCCCTCTCTACAGTGTTCAAGCATAACTACAGCATACATGTATTCATGGTTTCCTTCTCTAATCAGGTGTAACATTTGGTTGAAGAACTTCATTTTTTTTTGTTTTCCATCTCATCTACAATAATTTGGACCATCTCACAAGTTTGAAATACTGCTTCCACTTACAGAACTCACGAAATGGCAGTCTAGTTTTTCTTTTCATAATCTCTGTTTTTTTAATCTTATTTCTGACCATAACATCTAGTTTCAATTCTGACCATTTACATTTACTCATCTATCACAAATAAATAGAAAAATACTCTGAAACTTATTCCTATTATCATTCCATTTACTCTATTTCAAAACACATGTAAATCCCCACATCACTCTCACTACCTAACACCTACAATAAAAGTATCCACTGGAGTGAAGTTCTCAAAATGTTGATGTGGCTTGTAACTAACTAAAGCATTTACCAACTAACCACAGATATCCCATACTCAGTGCAGAAACTCTAATGTTTTTGCACTCCTCTATACAAGAATAAATACATATAACTCATGAGTAACCCACAGAAAAAATACACTCAAGCCTTTATGAAGATTTACTTCTAAAATAAGACAGATAAAATCATCCATTATTTTTAAAAGTTAATAGAATAAACTAACATGCCCAATTAGCCTGATACCATGGGTTTTGAAAGATGGAATGAAATAGCTTTCTCTGTTTAAACTATTCACTAAAATATCATTCATGAGGAAAGTATTGTATGACTGTAAGCTGGCAAATGTAACAATGTATGATCAGTGATAAGAAACATGCAATGAATGAACAACCAATCAGCCTCATCTTGGTAAACAGCAAAACAATAGAAATAATCACAAATGTTCTTGAAAATTTTGTAAAAAAGAAACTAATAACATATAGTCAGCATGGCTTTCAAAGTAACAAATCATTTCTTACCAATTTATGAGAATTTTTCAATTGCCCAATTAAGATTTTGCTTACACTGTACATTTTGGGTCAAAAACAAAGATGAATCTTTGGTAAGTACAGTGAATAACTATGAGTCTGGAGAGTGTCGATTTTGTCAGGCTGCTAAAGGCTGTGGCCTCCAAGCCAAAGAGCCAACACATCCTGGCTTCGGTTGTACTGTCGTTTAAAATCTATAAAAATCTTTATAACAGGAAAATAAAACTCTACAGGTTAAATTTCAATCTATAAATGCTTAAAATATTTGAATGATTGGATAATAATATAATTCTAATGACTAAGAATATGCAAAAGTGTGAATAAAGAACAAGTGATAAACTTATGAAAGAAAGGGTCATACTTGATAAAACTTGATATGCATTCTTCCCTGTTTTCTTCTCAATATCTCAAACTGTTATTAATAACGAACAATGTACACTGTGAACACGAAGGAATATATCTGATTCAATTACAAATAGTAAAGTTGGAAAGCATACATGGAGCGGAAAAAACTACAGTTGTGATGGACATGACAATACTATGAGGAGAGTAATGCAACAGATGTGAATAATGTAATATCAGTAAATGGTACAACAGACTATACTGCTAAACCTCCAATAATGTATGAAATGTGCAATTAAGATAATAAAAAAAAAGGGGAGGGGGAAAATAACATAAAAAAAAATATATTTTCTAACTGAAACAACAGTATAGAAAGGAAATGGTTTTTACATCATGTGACCATAATTTACATAAAAAACATTAGAAAGATAATTCTTAAACACACTAATAAATCCAAGGGGATAGAGGAGAAAGAATTCTGCCAATGTATTCCCAGCATATTGTAGAAGGCAACTAAGAGGTGTGGGAGCAGTTGGTTGGAAATCCTCCCTTCCTATATTGCTTTCCAAAAGAAAGAAAAGAGCAAGAGCCATGTGAAAATTTTCCCTAGGAGACTGTCATCAGTTCTTGACACTACCACGCTCAAATGGGATATGGCGAGCATGGATGAAAAAAATAAGTACATAAAAGAAAGGAACCAGTGCAAGTGATGAAAAAATTGTATCATATTTCAAAACAACTCTTCACATGAAACTTCTCACCTATTTATCTATCTATATCAACATATATGATATACTACAATGTGGAGGAACAAAACTGATATAATAATCAGTACAAGTAAACAGTTGAAGAAAACATCTCTAGAACATAAAAAGAGCAGGCAAAAAAATGCAATGGAAACAAAGACAATATGAGCAGACAGAGTGATGCTACAAAAGCAAAGCACTTGATGTCATGTTGACAAATGGTATATTAAACCATAGATGCCAAGAATGTACATTTGAGAATAAAAAACCTTTCTCTTGTAAAGGATATCCAGTGAGCATGAACTATATCCTCACCGTCATATGGTTCTGGATCTTCCAACCCAAATGATATCCAGTAGGGAGACTCCAGCCTCGTCTCACCCTTCACAAGCCTATTAAACGTGATCACAACCACTCACTCGTAACAGGCCCAACTTCAAATAATTGGCGACCACCACCAGGCTGACAGCATCATCCAACTCACTTCCAGCCTATAAAAGCCAACAAATCTGGTGACTACTACCAGGCTGACATCATCAACCAACTCACTTCCAACCCATAAATACCAACAAGCTCTACCCCAGACAACTTTTTGATGTTAGATACCATCTAGGGTCAACTTCCAAAATTTTCATTTGTTTTGGAGCTGGCATCCCAGACTGGCAGGGAGCAATTTCAACAAAACCTACCACAAGCTGAAGCTCAAGTGCCATGAGAGGGCTGCCTTGAAAGGGCACCTCTGCCTCTGGCAAAATCAAAGTAGGATGCAATTTGGCTATTCCTTTTCTGGACTCCTTTTGAGCTGAGTTCTTTAACGAGACTGGCATTCCTTATCATCAAAAGACAATGATACAGCCACACCAAAGGTGACTTTTCACTTGCAGTGCAACCACAAACAGGTGGGGTCCAGTAATGCCTGTGCATGATATTAGATATTCTTCCTTCAAGTTTACTTGCCAGTTCCTGCATTAGTGAGGTAGTGCCAAGAACACACAGAAAATGGCCTCATATATTCATATTCACACTAGCTACCATATAAAATGCACCACCTGAGTGAGGTCACACTGCAAAAGAGTCACCTTTGTAAAGGATGTATCACTCACTGACAATGGAAGAAAACAGGTACAATCTCATCGAGGAATTTGTCACTACAAAGGAGTCCATCATTTCCTTGCTACTGACTGTAGCACAGCCTTGAAGCTGCAAGATCACCATTACAGGGGTTGTGGCATTAAACTAGGAGCCTCATATAACAATGGGGTGACATTCCAAGAGAACTGTCATTCAAGTAATGTCAGTGAACAAGTCATTGTCACGTATATTAAAAGGTAGGTTAACTTCAATATTAAAAATTTGGCCCTCATAAAAACCCTGAGTATCTGGTCGTGGGAAGGGCTTGGATAATCTGAGAAGATATAAGGCATTACAGAAGCTTGAGATACACTTTTAAAAATCAACATAACCTGTGAAAACCTAATCTAACTGATATTTTGAATCACATCTCAAATGTGAAGTCACCTCATGAGGAACAACAAGTGATGGGTCTGTCAAAATCATCTTGAATCACCTCCAAAATGTGAAAAGTCACCTTGTGAGGAACACCAAATTTTTACATACAGATTCAATACTAACAGCTAGACAAACTCCTACAAATGAACTGGAATAAAAACATTAGCTGGTGTTAAACAACAATAGGCAGGCCTATGTGACTACTTACAAGGGTTCATACCTTGTGTTCCCAACAAGCCACAAAGAAAAGAGAGACAATCCACAACCAAAGGTACCTCCAACACAAGCACTCCTCTAATTCAGTTATCATTAATCCTAGGGATTCTTGCAACTTCATGGTTGCATAAGACAGACTCATTTGAGGTGAGAACTTCTTCGATATGACCGTGCTCTCTTTCATCAACTGATGATGATACAGCCTCACCAAGGGTGACTTTTTGCTACCAGTTAACTCATGCATTTCTTGCATAATGTATGAATTATATTCAAGAGAAAATACTAAAAAAATAGTTCATTTTCATTTTTATTGGTGTGGAAAGGTACTGAATGGCCTGGGTAGGGCCGAAGCTGGCAGCATGGATGCTCTTTCTTACAGGTTTTATCAAGGTGTGTGATAAGATTCGATACATACCTATCAAATTACACAATAAATGATTTCTTTTACCATATAATTTATAAAGACACAACTTTAGCTGCATGAATGAATGAACAAATAATGGAACCAAGATTATGAACAATCATACCCAAGAAATAACTTCTTTTATTCTAAAACCAACTACAGAAATGAGGGCAAACCATCAGCATATCCAGGTGACTGAGATGTGTGATATTTTTACCAGCTGTGGCGGCATGCCGCAAGTGACATCTGTGGATAATTAATGAAAGCAAACACCAACTGCAATCAAAATGAAGAGGGAAGCTTTAATTCATCTTGTGACAATGGGAGTTAAATGTAAAGTGAGGGGAGCAGTTTCTGGGTTAAAGAACTTTGGTCCTGCAAGGGATTACCTTAATTCTTTAATCTCCTGGAGTTGCCAAGTCCCTTATCAATTCATGGCTATATTGGTTAAGGTGTGGGACTTGCCAATGGATCAAAATGCCAACTGTTACTTGGGAGGGGAGGGGACTGTCTAGAACTTGCTTCCAAAACCCTGTTTTTTTTTGTTTTTTTTTTGAGAAAAAGAAGTTTCCAAAAACTAGGCACTCCTCTCCCCACAGAACCAAGTTGTTGGAGCTGTCTGTGAATCTAAACTTCAACCAAGGTCAATAAGATCCAATCAAGAAAGTGAGCCACATCCAAGTGGCTTATGTCAATTCCTGAGCTGGCACAACCCAGGGTCTGAATCCATATCACTGCTTTATAAAACAGCAATTCCTTTCTAGCCCTTACCTCTATTGTAACTCCAACCTTGTGGGGCCGAGACACTAAAAGCTTCAAAAGAAGCAAGAAAAGAACCAAAATGCCAAAGAAGGGAGAAGCTTAGAAAGAGGGAAGGAAAGAAGAAAGCCAAGACTGAGTTATACTAACAACATGCCATTCACTTTACCAAATCCCAGTGTTACCATATAAATGCCACTTAAAAGCTAATGATTATACAAATCCATTTCAAATTCCTTTACTTTTACCTATACACTGATGTCGCAATATTTCATCCATTTCAATTTGATTTTCCAGTTTTCCATTACCTAAATTATCCCCATTACTTTAAGAATACACATACAACTCATATATTTGCATGGACAGCCAGGTGAGCAAGTGAGCCTTTCATATATTTCACCTCTTTTTCTGAATCTATGGATGATTATCAATTCATGCTAATATTAGGTAAGAATCTACTGAAGAATATTATACAAAAAATATAAAGATATGCAATTTACCATATTCTATCAATTATATAATGAATGGTTTCAACCAAAGATAATGCTAATATCTAGTAAAGCCTCCATTTAGTTCTACTTTCCCCAATTATTTTTTTCTGAATATGTAGATGATTATCAATCCAAGCATTATGAATGAACCTACTGAAGAAAGTCAAGTTGAAAAACAGACACAAAATACAATTTACCAGTCTTTCAACCAAAGATCATTAATGCTTCGTACGAAAGAACTGGCATCAGAAGAATTCTATTTAATTCACCTATTCTATATCATATTTTCCTGAATAAGTCATGAATTAGGTACGAACCTACTGAAATGACCTGTCAGGAAAAATTGAAAAAAATACAATATATATTATTCTATTGATTATACACAGTGTCATCAAAGGCAGGAGGGAGTTAGATGGGGAATCCACATTCTCGATACAAAATTCCAAAATTATCCAAAATATTTCTTAAGTGTATGCCATTCAAACTGCCTAACTTGCATTCATATGACCTAGAAAAATAATGTTTGATATAGCATAAGAAAAATTTGATGCCAATCAGGGCAAATAAAATTATTTCACCTTAGTGCTCTCATCAGTTTTCCAAACATGATTATCTTGGATACGAAAGCAATAACTTGAGAAAACTATTTCTCACTCATGAGATGAAAAAAACATCTTTTAAGAATAATAAAATGCCCAATAGACAAGAGATAAATACCTCAACCATGAAGAAATAAAAAACCTGTGGAGGGAGAGCATGTGAGAAAGTAAGTCATCCATCTTATTTCAACTACCAACATTTTTCTGAGAAAGATATTACCAATTCATGCATTAGATAAGGGCCTACATTAAAGATGTGTACAAAAGCAATATGTTACAATTTACTGAATCATTCACTGATTATAAGTTGAGAGTTTTGAATCTAAGTTGATCCAAGCGCTCATGATACATGACAATTCCAGCTTGAACACCAATATCATTCTACTTTTCTGAATGAGTACATAATTAGTAGTTTTTCCTGACTGTATGCACATATCAAATATATGTCTAGACTTTAACTTATTTCAAAGTTTGAGACCTTAAGGCCAATATTTAGTGTAATACTAAGATCCACCTGTCCCTAACCATGTATTTACAGTACAGTGAAAACAGTGAACTGACATTTGTGCAAAATATCCTGACAGTAGTGTATCCATGACTACAAAACTTCATTATCTAGACCAGGGTTCACAGGCAGATATGTAAAAGGCATGCTATGTCTGAGAAGCAGCAACACTGGAAATAACACAATATATAAATATAATGTATGCATAAAAAATGAATATTTGTATATACTGACTATGGTAGATAATATAATACAGTAACTTGAAATAATGACCAAGGCACACGTTAAATGATATATATAAAACAAATGAAAGGACACTGATCAATTGAAACAAGACAGCTGGTCTAATACCAGCACATCCCGACAAAACGTAATCCTTAAGAAATGTGAACTCTATTAAGCTGGAGGCGAGTAGGTCAATAAAGTCTGCCCAATTGACTGGCTAAGGGAAGGTTCAGAAAAGGCGAGTAGCATTAATCATATCTAAGTGGTCTAAAAGTATGAATAATGGGTGGCACCTCTTCACAGGTCACAGGATATCACAAGGGTTGGAAAGTCCATGTAGGTAGTGGCTGGTAGGCAGCCAATGACCAGGAGGGTATATTACCAGTACTACCCACCTGAGTATCAGGAGGGTGAGTGAAATCTGCTTAATGAACCAGCACTTCATTGGATGTCAAGTTACATTCCTCTGACCCAGGTAGCTGTCTTTTCTTTATGCCTCTTTAACACGTACATTCTCTCCTTGTCATATGTAACACTTGACAACACTTAATTCACACAGCTCATTCTTCATAACTCTAGTAGTTTTTCCTGTGGTGAGCACTATGGGGTACCCCAGCCTTTTAGTAAAATGGTAGCAGCAGATAGATGCAGTGTTAGAAACATTTAGGCTGGAGCATAAGGTAGTAGAAGTTGGTACAAGCATTAGATAGAAGTAGTCAGTAGGAACATTAGGTAGAAGCCTTAGCAAACACTGCATTAGGTTGTCCTCAACCAGTGCCCTGTTAAGGGTGAGGCACTAAAGGGTAGCAGCACTGGAGTTGACTTATTATTGTCAAAGTCATCTCTCTAAAGGAGTTCCAATTGGAAAATGCATCAGAGATATAGATAGATAGCGATGGAAAGTCCAGACCAACACATTCCTTGGAAAATTATCTCATGCTTACAGGAGAGACTAAAGAAGAGAAGAGAAAGAATGAATGAGATATATAAGTACACAAATTTCATCAATGTCATCACAAAAATGATTCTAAAGGTAATAAATAATAATAGAAAAAAGTTTCATATTTGATGAAAATACATCAAATTCAATATTCAGGCTGGGTTGAAAGAATGTGTCAATTATCCACCAAAAAATAAAAGTACTGTATCAACAAGTACTTGCTGCAGTTATCATTCCTGACCGTGACGCATTAACAGGTCGCCCAGGGTTCAGCCCATAGGTTCGAATCCTGGTTAAAGCAGCTGGCCCACAGTCAAACCAGCTAATCATCCACCCCTAGGGGTTGGTCGATAAAATGGGTATTTGGCGATTAGGGCCTGAACGTACAGGAGAGCTAAAGGCGTGCAAAGAATAGAGTGAACTGGAACGATGTGGAATACCGGGGTCGACGTGCTGTCAATGAACTGAACCAGAGCATGTGAAACATCTGGTGTAAACCATGGAAAGGTTTGTGGGGTGGGGTAGCATCAGAAATGGATGAAAGCAAGCAAGTATGAATATGTATGTGTGTATATACGTAAATTTCTGTGAATGTGTATGTATAGAAAAGTATATATGTTGATATGTATATGGATATATGTGAGTGTATGGGCATTTATGTACATGTGGATATGAGTGGATGGGCCATTCTTTGTCTGTCTCCTGGCGCTACCTCGCTGACGCGGGAAACAGCGATTAAGTGAAATAAATAAAATAAATAAATAAATATACATATCTATTTATTCATTATACTTTGTCAGTCTCCCACATTAGCAAGGTAGAGCAAGGAAACAGACGAAAGAAAGGCCATTTTTGGTGAGGCTGTATCACTGGAAGTCTGGGAGTACAGTTCAGTCATTCTAAATGAGTCTACATTTCTTTGCTACTAAGAGTAATGCAGCCTTGGGCTGCAGGAGTCTCAAGAAAGGTCCTGGGTGATGGAAGCTATAATGAGACATGTGATGCCAATGATATCAACAAACTTTAAAATAAATAAGTGCTAAAGAGAACATTCGTGATGATAAATAAATCTACATTCATATACTCAAAAGAGTGATTCTCAAAATAATGAACAACAAATATATCAAAGAAAGTGTGAATATAAATAACAATGTAAGGTACAATGCTGCAACTACTAATCACTTTGGCACTGGAGCACTTAAGAGTGATCAGGTTTAAATTTCACATGTGAATGACTGGCTTTAAAAATTTGCAATCAAAAGATGCAGTTTAAGGTTAATAACTTAAACTTATTTAGTGGCATTTCAATGATTAGTAAAACTGAACAAATTAAAAGTCTGCATTAAAAAGACAAACAATTATAAATCATACATGATACAGTAATCTAATCACTGTTTTGTGTAAGTATGAGCTACTGAGAAATAACTGTGATTTATATCAAAGTATTAGTATTGTAATCTAACCCTAATCATGTAAAAGCGAAAAAAGACTTTAAATCCTTTTTGCAAAGGTCTAATATCTTAGAAAGCAAATCAAATATGTTTACCTATCCTCAGCAAGGTGATGGGGGGGAACAAATGGTATCACTAATTCAACAGGTTTTGTTTAAGAAATGTGGTTACTATAAGGAAGTTTAAAGATAAAATAGAGGCAATGATACAAGTGATAAGGTCATAAGCTTTCAACAGTTATGGGACTGAAACACTTGTAAAATTTGATAACGGACAAAATGGAAAATTTACTGGGTATTTGGAATAAAGATCAAAACCAAAGAAGAAACTCTTTAACCTTTAAATTGCTTGTGATCTTAAGTTAACATATTCAACAACGCTGGCAACAGATTTAATAGATTTATTGCATATTGGAACATGTAATGGTCAACATGTAAGGGAATATTTTTCAATATGGAGGCAGTGTCATTTAGACATAACTGTGACTGAAATGATAAAAAGGGGAATAGTATAGTCTGAACTGATTCTCTGAACTGAAAGATTAAAACATACATCACAGTATGCTATACTGTAGACAATACTGCACACTGTACTTACATTGCAAAACTAATACAACTTTAAAAAATACGATCAAATGTTGTGTTCATAAACAGGTCCATGTATCGGGCTGGTACTGAATCCATTCCCTCATTTACAACATCCCTGTTTATCATGTTCTGTAGATGAAGGTCTTCTTGCATTTCATACACAAACAATCCAAGCTATCCCAGCTCCTAAAGAGTATACAAATGCAATATCTTGAGGTATTACAACATATGAAGCATGTTTATATGGGCCCAGTGGAGAAAGCACATATGTCCTGCTGCTTGGATTTTGTGCCCTCGGTGTGATGTCATAGCCAAAACAACACTTTCTTTTTCCTCATCTCTCCTTCCTTCTCTATCTCTTTAGCCCTTTTCATGTTTCATGTACAGCTTATGGGTGACTTTTGTTCTTGATAAAAAAAAAGACATATTTCACATAGTCTACAACTGTGTATAGCTGTCAATGTTGAGTCAAAAAATCAAATTATACAAAAAAAAATCTGCAATTGGGACCTCACTAGCATTAACATCAATTTCTTCTCAAAATTTCAATTACAGTAAACATAATCATCTTGGTGCCTAATTCACCCTATTTTTCATATTTCGTAACAAAGAGATATGGAAAACAAAGTCACTTCTTACCTAACACATGAAATTATCTAAAAACTTTTAAAATAATTTTTTATTAATTTAAAGAAAAGGAACAGTTCCAGCAATTTTCAACCCAACATAAAATATGCATCTTTCAGTTTCCTGCCCACAGAACTCTTCAAACAAGTCAATTTACAGTCTACTATAAAGTTTTCAAATAGACATGGATATCAATCATGGTTACATACAAATTAGTAGGGATGATACTAATGAATGTCAATACCCCACATTTCTAACTACAAAACAAGAAAATTATACGATACCATTCAATAAAATTGTAAACGAAACAAGTATGGTATACTGAGATAAGACTTACCATCTGAAAAGATTATCATAAAATCACAGTAATGCTATATATAGTTCACAGTTATGAAACTTACCAATGCAATGCCTAACATCATAACATGAAAATACAAGAAACAAACACACTGATAACATTTCTATTATAAAGCATTACTGAACATTGTTTCATCAGCAACGAAAGTACCCACTCTTAACACATTATATATAGGAAATTGATTCAGATGTAATGATTAGCCTCGGACAAATATAACTACTTTCTATAAACATAACTATATGTAAGAAGAGACTCTGGCCACATGCAATCAATCCCTAACTACCCGTAAAACCCCCAACCTAAATTGGGTGACCACTGTCATCTAATCATTAAAAAGACTTGTTACCCTCACCTATCTTTAATAAGAACATATACTAAAGAGAAAATATAAACAACTATGCTTGCTTCCCACTTTACCAAACAGGATACCATGAACGTGACTCCCCTTTGTCAAATATTGATTATATTTTTCATTCATTTGAGAGACTGGCGTCGAGTGTGCCAGAACGAGCCAACCTCTACTACAGGGTCGTGGCTCCATCATAACACAGGGCCGTGGTGCCTCCCCCAAACCCCTCAGAACAACTTACCACATCCCCGTGTCTTCCCTCTCCACCCATCCCACCTCAGCACTTAATAACATATAGATTCTATGTGCACTACAGACAGACTAAAATGCCTACTCGAAAACGGCCTACTTATGTATAAATTGTTCCCTTCGATTCCTGAGACTACTGTCAAAAAGGTACGAGTAAGGATGACATAACTCACCATCTCTACTGTTCTCCGACTCTTCGTCTGTGAAGAAGTAAATATCTGGAAGACGAGAAGTCTGTCAGTTGGGGTATTTTCTTGTATTTGCAAATGTAAACACAAGTACATCACTGGCCACTCACCCGCCATATATATATATATATGTATATATATATATATATTATACTTTGTCGCTGTCTTCCGCGTTAGCGAGGTAGCGCAAGGAAACAGACGAAAGAATGGCCCAACCCATCCA
>JAUUDY010007616.1:0-16391 GCA_032361765.1 Panulirus inflatus
CAACTACTGCATTCTTATGCAAGTGTTCAAAAATGCTAAACAAAGAAAATTTGGTATCAACATCTAAAGTTAAACCTTTCATTGAAATACAGTAAAAAAGAACATGAATACCCATATAAATCCATACCTTCATTTATTTCAGTGTAAAATTTCTATTTTAACAGTTACACTAACCAACTAATACCACTTTTACAACAATCTGAATTGTGTTTAACCATAAACAGAATGGGAAGACTTACAAATTCTATTGTTTAAGATTTTTATGGAAATGCAAGAATTTGCTAAATGCAAGAAACTCCTGCCCAATTTTGCAGCAAGTGTAGATGATTAACTATTGACACCACAACTACTAGCAAGTCACTACTTTTTCTAGTTGCAGTAGCATACTCAATGACCAATTACATTTTCAAATCACAAATACTAAAAATTTCAATGCAATTGTCAGGGACAAATATGTAAACCTACTCAAAATATGTATTAAAATGTATCAAATTATCAATAATGTTAACATGAACACCCAATGTACATAGATTTTCCAAGTCATTACGACAAAAGGTTATATAAGAAATAAACATTCTCACAACATTCATAGGATACCAGCACAAGGTCAAATCTGCAATTATTATTACTGTAGGAGTTTGGAAAAATGGCACCTGGGTGGATAGCTCTTACTTTGACCTACATTTAGTTTCATAACTGACAAAAAATATGTTTAAAACATATGTAAACAATTACATAAAAACTGCATCTTAACTGAGGCCATGTCATCAATTTTCTGGATTCAATTACACCATTATGCTTTGAGACCATGAACGAGGCTAAAAATAAAAAGTAAAAATGTCAAGAGGAAAAGTTCTAAAGAATGCCAGTGTGATGCACTTAAATCAAACACTGCTGTAAAAAAGGCAAGGATTTTTTGGTGTACAGGGTAACAAAAATGCATGCTATGTCACAGGTTAAACACAATAACAAACTATTATACAATGTCAAAAAGGTGTAAAGCAAAACTCCATGAATCACTACAATACTAAATCTGCAAACATGAGCCTAAGATATGCAAGTTCAAAACGATCCAAACCAAGAGGAATCGGAATTATTCATGTTATTCCTAAACTGCACGCCGAAACCTACAAATTTATCAGTACAATAAATATACAAATTTCAGATAGTACCAATTCAAACTGATGTGCTTCCCTATGTAATATGCTAATAGTTTTAATTCAGCAGTTTATTTCGGTACTAAAAACTAATCTAATGGTTTTAGAACAATTCAAATCTGATCCCCTGCAGTCCACACAGGAGCTGGGAAAGGGACTCCTTTGGGGAACAAGTTCCTTTATGAGACTAAACTCCTTCCTGTCCACAGCCTCGCCAAAGTGATTAATCACCCACAGTACAACAATTCAAACTAGTTTACATATATAAATAACAGCTGTTAAATAATGGGAGAAGGTTAGAAGGATAGAAACATGCCTAGAAGGCAAACATACTATAATTTCACCCTAGACATAGTTTCTAAGTGCACCTAGCAATGAATACACAAAGTACTGTACTCAAATGATACCATGCGATTTAATGAACTTACAAGTGTCCATTCTGCAGTAAGGAAATGTTAAAAGATACCAAACAAAAGCAAAAAAACTGCCCTAAGGGTCCACTTTTGAACAGTGAAATGAGCAATGTATACTTAGCAGTGTCAATTTGGATTTTTTTTTATATGTATATCAATAAATCCATAATGATCTGCTTTACCTGAAACACCATCCACATTACCTGAGCAACCTTCCTTATCATAAAAATAAAAATATGCAGATATTCAAAGTAAAAATAAAAATGCTAACACTTTATACAAAACATTTAAGAATCCTAGTGTATGACAACTTCGTCATCACAGACCCCCTAAGCATTTTTCTACGCAAGACTTTACAAGCAATGATCCTATCTATAGTGAGGTAGCCTCTAGAAACCAAGTAAAATATCCTTTCCCATTTCCTTACTGCACAAAGTCAACTAAGATACAAAATTAAGAGAAAATTCAAGCAAAATTCCTTTGAAAATGTTATCCATCTACTCTCAGTAGTATATTAATTCAAATACATAAATCCATTTAACTAAAAACTTACTGGTTTAATGTCTCACACATCAGACCTAAAAAAAAGTTATATTCTTATACAAATTTGTAAATTTACATCTGCAACTTATGCATTCTATTTGTTACGAAAAATCTAGTAATCTTCAATAAGATTTTCATCAACTGCATCTTCATTCTTAAATTTCCAAGGACATGATACTATATCTTTGTTCTGGAGTAATGTCCAGGCATTTTTCCTGTCTTTTCTTAAGTGGGAGAAGGGGGAACCTAAAAACTACCTTCACAATGAATACCTTTAAGAAACACCCTGTTACTAAAAGAATAAAATACAAGTTCAAATTCCACACTTCACAGCATTCTTAATATCCAAGACCATAAAAAACTATCAAAAATGGAAGCTTATGACACACCAGGTTCCATGATTATGTGTCCAGTAGTAGGATTATAAGAACCCGCCAGGTAAAAAAGTTCATGATTTTCACCATCACTATATTTTTCCTCTAATTCCTTAAGTTTGAAACGATATTCAGAATATGGGACGACATCACACTTGTGGCTGATGGTCTGTACATCATTCTCATCTGTGTGAGGAGACTTGAACAATCCCCCCTGAAAAAAATTGGGAAACCTTGGTTTTACTACCCTACCCCAACTACCAGGATAAGTTACCATACAAACAAAATACAAAGAATACCAAATGAATCAAAGTTGGCATAAAATAATGTTTCGAGTGATCAGGGTTTTATCTTATAACTGTGGAAACTGGAAATGATTCTTAAAGCTTTACCAAATGGACCAATAGTTATAAATATTCACAAAGCCTATGCATTATTTTCAAGTAAGGATAGTGAGATTCAACCCTTTCACGCCACAAGATTTCATGATCAGTTCCCAAGTGTCACAAAGATATCAAATAATGAAAAATAATGCTTTCTAATTACTTTTCCAGCATGAAAACATTATGTTTGTACATTTGTGATATTCCTTGAATATCATACATTCTAAAAAGTTTTCCTAACACGCCATCCTTCCACCTCCTTTTCAGTTATTCCTTTCATCCTCTCCATACAGCTAAAATCATTTCAGCACACCCTCTTCAACTTTCTCAAAGACATACTCCTGAAGTGTGGAAATACAAATACAGTGACCTGGTTCATCTAAAGGCCGTAACTACTAATAAAATATTAACTTTGCCTTGAAAGCAAAATACTCAGATTTACCTGGTTGACCACTTTCATAAGTGTGGAAATACGAATACAGTGACCTGGTTCACCTAAAGACCGTAACTACTAATAAAATATTAACTTTGCCTTGAAAGCAAAATACTCGGATTTACCTGGTTGACCAACATAACTAGCTTACTTTTGTGACTAGTTTACTGGTCAAATGCCACGAGGGCATAATGTTTAAGATACTTGGACAACTTGTTAAATCCAAGTCAAATATATCTGGAATGCTATTAGTATAGAAAATCATGAAATTAACAGAAAATTGGTATAGAGTCAACATAAGTTTTTCATGCTATTGCAAGAGCAAAATAAAAGTATTAGATCAAGAGAAAATATCACATATATAAAATGCATTATATTTTATTTCATACAACAATGTCTAAACATCAAATTCAAAATACAGGAATACACAATCATAAGCCACATCTATATAAAAAAAAAAAAAAAAAAATGCAGAGGTGGTGTGGCTTACAACAATATTCAATGTTAAGATCCCTCAAAGACTGCTGCCCTCCATCACAACCTCTACCACAATCAATGCCAGCCATCACCATAACTAAACATCTGTACAACCCCTACAATACATACCAATCACTACCAAAAGTTGAAAGTTTCAAAGGGGGATTCTTGATAGCTAATGATACCAACAGAGAACACATCTTGCAAAATCTAAGAAAATTTCATTGTTTTTAAAAACTGTCTTCTAAGAAACTAAATTCATTTTCACCACAACCACCACTCATCCCCCTCCACAGTACAAAAATACTTTACATTCTGTCAATAATGAAGAAAAATCTGGTTTCATGTACAAGACAGGAAAATGCAAAACAAAATCTTTTTCTAATACACGGGGAAAACCCTGGGGGTGAATGAACTTTGCACCGTAACTGTCTTGCAAAATGGAATTAAACACGTAATGAAAATAAATCTGTACCCAAAGAGTAATTATCTAATTCATAATTATCAATACGCGTACAGTACAGTAAAATATAAAGATTTCCTCACTCTGGTCTCTGCATACTTTGGGTGTTATATCAATCATGTCACCTAAGCTAATGACATCTCTGCATGCTGTGCTTTGTAAAAAAAAAAAAAAAAAAAAGTTTCGCTTTCATACCAACTTCGCCATTTTGCATTATGGCTTCCAAAGGTAAACATTCATATCAAAAGTTGTACATTAAGAGTCTACAGTCTATTCAAGAGTACTGTTAAACAGATCTTCCCAAAACAGTCTAAGCAGTATATCCTATAGTATAGCTTAAGTGAACTATTAAGCTCAAATGAAGTACCTCCACCATCACCTCCAACAAACACCATCACTTCTCTAAAGTATTAAAGTCCTATTTAGTACAAAGGACATAAACTACCCTAGTTTTTTACATTAAAGTTTTGTTTTAAAGAAATTAATAGTAATGGATTCTGTCCTTACCATTCCCTTCACATACACACTTACAGGTAAAGCACATACACCACTATATTTTGAGTTTCCGACCCATGTAGTAACTATGAACTATCGTTACATGCATCGGATAAATTTGATATACCCAATCAAGATATGAGAAGAAATCAGATATATTGGAAAATGGGTTTATCGCAGGTTAGTCTGATACAGTAAGGGTTCCCTGTATACCAGCATGCACTACAATTACACGAACCATCCCCATGCCCAGGATTAGCAATCAGACCAGACCACCTTGCTCTAGCCACCAGATTCAAGTTTGATACTTTCTGATTATCATACTTGTCGTTCGTAAAATGATGGGGGTAATAAAAGTGGCAGCATTTATGACAACCAATCAAAATTGCAAACAATGCAAACATGTGTATTTTAAAGAACTGACCACTTTTAAGGTAACTCAAACATGAAAGGCGGATGTATCCACATCAAGCCGATACTTAGTTTCCATGGTCTTATATTTGTCAACTTTCATAAAGGACAGTTCACATTACTACAGAAAAGAGGAAAAAATGTATACAAGAGCATGAAGTGTTAATGTGGTTACTTCAAAGTGGTACTCAACTTTCATGGGTCTAAGATTTTTTTGCACACAATGTCCAAAACAAATAACTAGACAAAAACATACCTTTGGTTCGATTAACATGCAATCTAATCCCTTTGTCTCGTGTGGATGATAAAACCATGTAACTTTAACCACCATTTTTCCTCCTACTTCCCACATGTGTTCAATTCTGCCCACATATGGAGCAGTCTGCCCAGTAGAAAAAAAAACTGCACAATCTCCAACCTGTCAGCAAGATTCAATTATCAGAACCTTAAGAAAACACAAAGGAAAGTTTCAATATTTTCCTTTGTGATCAGACCAATTATTATACTACAGCACCAAAATTCATAGCACAAAAGATTTACATACCTCTATCATTTCTTCTCCTCTCACAATAGATTTGAAGAATTCCCTCCTGCTTCTGCCTTTAGTTCTTGTAAAACTCTTACCATACCACTGCCATAACTTATTCTCTGGTAAGAATGGTGCTATCTTCGATTTTGTTGGACTTTTCTTCCTAGGCTGTACTGGACCCGTGGCCTGCATAATGTTATTTGCTTATTTTGAATTATATGGACTGTAAAGGTTACAAAGAAAATAATTATACTATCCACAATGCTTAACAGTACAGTATGATTAAGCAATAAAAGAAAAACCAATTGCTAGCAGCCTTTGGAAAATACTAAGGTAAGTACAATTGTAACCCAGTTTCTGCATATGACATTACTTATGAAGTCTAGTTTCTCCATGCTAAATACCTCATCTTTCTAACCAGTAAGCCTTTCTGCAAGGTTCCCGTTCCACAAAGTCAGCCAACATGTCAGGAAAATATGTTGAGCTAACAGGCGACTTCCATTACTTCATGCTAACGGGTTAAACTTTAAAAGTATAGTTAAGCTTCAATACAATCAACTGGTGTTCTCATTTTGTTTTCAACATATACTATACAAGCTACTAATCAAACTTTGCTAAGACTGTAGTCTACTTGCAGCTTTCCTGCTGTTTGGGTACTCATTTTCATCATGACAAACCCAACTGGTCCAAGAACATCCACAATTCTCAAATCCAGCAACTCAGGTGACAGTTTTGGGTGCTGTCTAGGAAAAACACCCCTAGTTCACATGCCAGACTAACAAAACACATTAAAAAAAAAAGCTACTGAAGAAGATAACAGTATCCTAAAACTAGATCAAAGAAAATGCGACACTAGATTTGCCCTCTGCCAATGGCATATCCAGGGCGAGGCACTCAAGGCTCAGAAACAGCACTGCAGGTCACCAGTTATGGGGGGGAACTGTTGGAGTTCCACATGGAAAATGGGCATCAGAGATAGATAGATAGATAGACACAGGTCACCAACAATCAAAATACATCTCAAAAAAAATATGCCAATTCTAATAATGGTTCTCAATGTAACCCCAATGACTTACCCCTTCCTTTTCAGGTGTATATTCTGGATCGCTATCCCCAGAGTAACTCTCAGAATCATCCTCTGTGGTACTTTTTGAAGAACTCTCAGGCAAAGCTTCATCATCAGGCCTATCACATACCCTGTGCTTGCGTTTACCTTTACGTGGCGCATAACGTGAAGGTGAACCAGAGTAGTGGGCCACCTCCTCCCCCTTTTCTCCCTCGCCAGCAGCATCATATTCCTCACTTTCTGTATATGGAAAACTCGCACCTCCCTTGTACATCTCCATTTAATCCCTTGGTTCATCAAAAGGGCTCAGTTGATGATCACTTAGGCGACCATGTGCCACGTTCCTTTCCTCTGTCGAGACTATGGACTGCTGGACTTGCTCTGAAAATATAAACGTTGAAATTTAGGGGAAACATTTTCCTAAAGCCATTGCATATATCCAACAGTTATGAATAGTAACATGTAAAAAAAAAATTAAAGTCCAAATTGCCACAATAAGTTTTAAACCATTAATTTCTAGTTAAAAATTCTCGATTATATATAGTAATAAGTAATAAAATCCTATCCGACTTTTAAAAGTTTTTTGAGGAACTACAAAATAATTGTAAAGTTTAACTACAAATATTCTATACAATTCACAAGTATTTAATTTTCGAGCATTTAAATAAGGCGGAGAGGGGAGGGCGGGAGAAAATGGCGGTTGGACGGTTATTGCAATAACACTACAGAAAATGTTCCTTGGGGGCTGCATCAACTAAGTGGACAATATCAGTCACTGTCAATGGAATTACTACATCATAGAACCCTACGCCTTCCTTCATTGTGCTCATTTTCCCCCAGTCCTTCCCCACACCAGCTCTTCCCCCGCTGCATCAACCATGCATCTCGACCAATATGACATATGGACAATTTTAATCCAAGTTTAATCTATGAATTCGAGACCCTCTATAAACATCAAAATATCCTAGTAAGCTAGACATACGTATAGCTACGCCGTGTCTATACCAGTCTTCTGGATGGTTCGCTAACTACCAGACGACACCACTCCCTCCCCCATCTGCTCCAGCCAATAGGCACCCCCGACCCCAAAGGCCTACTCCTCCTCCACCACGTTCGGAAAACATCCCTTTATCTTGCTAGTTATATTAATTTACCATCATCCTAAAGCTGTTAAATTGCCCCCCAAACATATCTATGCAGTCGCAACATCCATCGGTAACTACCTTGAAGAGTTGGGCAACCATGTGACTTAACAGCCGTTCACTTGTTCATTAGTCCTGCCCGAGGCATTAATCACTCGTTCTGCACAACTACTATGGTATTTCGAGTTGATGATCAGCTGCACAGTATATATATATATTGCACCATTACATCTCACCGAACAAGGCCATTGTAATCCATCAACAAATTAGTACGCTTGTAAAAACTGAATAACCTCCCTTACGGGATTGCCACCACCGGACGAATTCAGTTGAAATGTGTTTAATATATGATTCATAGCAACAAAATACCTAAGGAATAATTCATCTTAAAGGATATCAACTACTTACCAATTATTTCCAATACGAACTCTCCGGTTACTGGACGAAAAATAAACCTTACGATACACACCGTCAGTGATCACAGATAAAGTACTTAAAGTACTCACAAAAAACAAACTCCTTTTATCTCCCCGATAAATCCATAATAAAGCGATAAAAAGGAAATTTGCATAATTAAACGCACCCCTCAATCCTGAGCGACGCTCTCACTTCGGTGGTGGAAAGACGACTGAGAGTTGTTGCCGGCCGACCGGCTGCTGCTGCTGACCCTACCAACGAAAATACGGCACTGCCACATGCGTAATGACAAAAAATTATACTTTAACATGGATATTTGATGACTCTGGAAGAAATTATTAGTACATGAGCATTCTTACTCTTTTATAGTACATTTTTCGATTATTCAAGAAACATCGCAATCAGAGCATAACGTTCTTAGGTGAAATAATTAGGATTCCGGTGCCATCTAGCAGTCTGTCAAAATGGCTCAGTAGTTAGCCTAGACAGACTATTATGTTTCTTGCTTACTGATAACTTTAAACTTCATTAAATACATTTTGATTGAATTTCCAGTGTCACAGTGTCTATATCTATCTATAAAGGTTTTCATGCAAATACGTACCAATGCCAAAGCAAGTAAAATAACACCCCTAAACTACCATCATTATTGTTCCTTGGACAATTTCATCTCATATTAGCCAAAGTAAGGCTGTATCCACTATCGTATTTATTATAACGTATACTTATACAAATCAGTGGTACTGTTGGTTGTAGTAAAAGTTACTATGACCAGCTGGAGTTAAGTAATTTCCGAAAACAAAGTATCGCAACTCCTAGTCTAATCTCATGCGAAAACCGTATTTCCCCCGCATCTTACATCCATCCTCCTCTTGTAATATTTCCTTTCTTTCATTTATCCTCCTTTTCCCACATTATCAATTAAAGAAGCCAAATGATTTTGAATAAAACTGGGTGAGTGAGGACGTTAAGCTGAAATATTTACTTCACACCTCACTTTCTATTTCTTTCATCCTCCCGTTTTGCCTCACTGAGATGGTCATGAGCAAATTTGATCATGACTAGTAGGTTATAATGGAATCCCTTCCCGCTTTGGCTCTCTCTACTTCATATAAAAACGAGGCTCCTATGAGGACTCGTCCAAGGTTAAAACCATCCTTGGACGTGTTAATATGTATAATAGTCCGTATGTCATATTTGGCATGCAACCTTTGTAGGAAATGCAGACCACAAGTAAAGAGCCTTTAAAAGTAGATTTTTAACTATAATAATTCCTCGACTCATCAGAAATTCCTTGAGGGTCTCAAGACCCATCTACATATGAGTTTGACGGGTATTCTTATTAGTTACTGGGGCGTTGTGACTGAGAGAGGCGCAGAACCACGCAGAACAGAAAACAAGAATAATGGTGCAGGATCACGGTGTGGAGAGGTGTGATAGGCTTGGCATGGGTCCTGTGACGCTGGTGAAGATGCGAGATGGAAGAGAAGCACGCGGGAGGAGTATACGTGGAGCTCCTGTAGGAGGAGGTGGGTGTGGCGCGTATCGCGGCTCCTGGAGTCTGCGGCGGCGGCGCCTACCGCTCTGTGCTTGAGTGGCGCGGGCGTGGCCGTAGGCGCCCTCGTTGTTACAGCTGCTGCTCGTGACGGGCGGAGGCGATGTCCCACGCGAGTCCTGCCGAAGGTGGACGTCGGAGTTGAGGCACCACAAGGACAAGTACCAGGAGGATGAAACATCTTGAGTCACCTTGGGACTTCTGCTGAAGGAAGTGCCCCTAGGGCGGCTTGAGTCTGGAGTCACATGTGTGGAACGAGTCAACGACGATGCCCCAGGTATATAAGAGGCAGGAAGGTCATCAGGGAGGAGATGCTGTTACTACAGGAAATTGGAGACGTCGCAAAGTTCATGGGATGAGTTTGGGGTCCTTAGGAGCGGCTCTTCTTACGGAAGTGGAAAAATTATTTCGGCAGTTTTTTGACCTGCCACCGCCGTGCATGGAGAACGAGTGTTGGAGTGATAAAGCAGGAGCAGCCGTAGGTTGGATGACTAAACTCATTTCTTAGGAAATTAGTAGGTTGAGGTCACATGCCATGACTTGCCCCCAAGGTAAGGCGCCGTCAGTGACATAATACTTTGCGGAGTGAAGTTGGTTCGCTGCAAGCCTCACAAGACTTCATTTCCCGCTGTTTTGAAAGCAAGGCTTTTCTGCTGGGGAAAATAAAGAAACCTATTTCTCCATTTAATATTCCTCTTGAGAAAAAGCTCCTCACTATCCATTTATATATATGTCATAATTGAAATATCATGCTTTTGCTTTCTAATTCAATAACTGTTAATCCACATGCTATGGCATGGCAAAGATGTTACAAGACTGATCTGATATGGGTTAAGGGCCCTAGTGCATAGAAACACATGTAAGACAGTCCCTTGTGACATGGAACCCCTTGATTTTCAATATCTTTAGAGAAAAGTGACAGGAATTAAAATGAGCACAGAATGAATCATATGCATATGATACACACATAAAACAACCCAGCAACTTATGACTTTTGTCCTGAGAATGTACACATGAATTGCTCACAATATTGTACATATGAGTATGTACTGGCAGTCAGTAAAATCGAGCACATTTCCAAAAAGCATCTCATGAGACTAAATTGCTGTATTGGAGAAGACTGTCTTCATCTACAGTAACATCATCATGGAAAGCCTCTTAGGTTTTGCTTTTTGGAAACTTATAATTCTAGAGGTTTTCCATCAAGATTACATATTAAATAACATTTAAAGTTAGACAGCAGGTGTCTTAGGTTGATATGTGCCAAAATCTGATACAGAAGTAAGAAGAATGGGTAGGATGCAATATTACATTATCAGTTTTAACTTTCATATACGTGTTCCTATCCACTGACATGCTGTCAGTGGACTAAACCAAGGCATGGGAAGTATCTGCGGGGCTTAGTTGTAGATAGGAGGCTTTGGTTTTAGTGCATTACATTTGACAGCCAGAAAATGGATGTGAGTGGATGTGGCCTTTTTTTGTCTGCTCTGGTGCTACTGTGCTAATGTGGGAAACGATGGTCAGGTATGAAAAAAAAAATTCTCTGGTTTCCTTATACGAACATGTCTCGTTTCCTGAAATACCACACCTGATCTCAGGAAAGAACACTGGCAATCTGGTTGTTTCATTAAAGAAAAAAAAAAGTCAGCTTAAAACATGAAACTATTGTGGCATTTTCTTTCCCTTGTTCAAAATACCAGACCCTGGTCATCTCATACAAAATCATTCTTCCCAGGATACCAAATTGGTCATTTCACATTCATAGTACCTACGTCACTTTGAGTCAACACAAAGTATACCATCATATATTTTCATTTATGGAAGAGGAGGAATTGTGCCTCAAGCAGCAGACTGTAAAAAAAGAGATGCCAAGTTGAGCTAAGTGGGTGACTTCATGCTGGGGGAAGCTGGAAATTGAAACCAGGTGCTTTGGCCATTGAAGGGTTATGTTTCCCAGCTCTGCCAACTGATGATGTAAGCTGGCCAGGAAAAAAATACATTAATTTTAATGGATACAAGATGAAGTCATCTCTAGTGTGTATTACAGTAATAGAGTGGTGGACAAGTGGGACAAGGAAAGTGAAGTTGCAATTATGTTTTGAATATAGTAAATGAAAAAAGGTGGGTTCCTCATAAGTGCAATGCTCCCCTCACACAGGTGTGCAGGTTTTAAGTACCATTTTTGAAAGTGTCTGCATATTTGTGTGTATATAGATTACACAACGTCTAGGCTAAACACTCATGGATGCAGATGTCTCATAAAAACAAGAAATGAATAACTGATATGATAAAGGTACAAATGGTTGTCTTTATATCCTCTACCTTTCAATTTATAAAGGTAAAACAATAAAATGGACATCAAATGTATGCCAACTGGGTCATCAAGAAAGGCTAACTTGCAATTAATGTACTGCATGTCATATGTCAAGATATACATACAATAAACGTAACCAGGTTTACAACGCATCATCAAAGTAAAGCCTATATTTGTTTGCCATTTTATGCTTAAGACAGTATCATACATATCTGCATGGAATAAAGTTTTCTACTGTATGCAGGGCAGCAAAAGTTTAGGGTGGGCTACCTCATTAAAAAAATAAGGAAATTAGCTTAATCTCCATCTGTTTCTGATGTTACCCCTCTAACATGGGGAAACAGCATCAAGTACAAGAAAAATATAATCATCTAATGTATTTGGGTGGAAATGTAAACTGCATAGCAGCCTCTATATTCTAGGAAATGCACATGACTAAGACCTTTTCTGAATAATCCAACCTTGCATTTTCTTATATCTGATTTACAACCTTATCATATATGAATTTCAGATAATTTTCTCAGGACAAAACATATTTTTCAATGTTATCCTACAAGATAATAAAATCACAGTTTTTGCAAATCTGTATCCTCATACAACTTTTTCAATCATTCAGTTTCTTATAAAACTTTTGCTACTAATATGTGAACTGTATAAAATATGGTTAAAAACTGTAGTCCACAAAACATCCAAAAATTTTCCAATAGGACACCACATAACATAAAAGTGGTATATGGATACATATCAAATAATTTCATAAAGAGGGATAAAATAGACAAAAAATACACAAGAATCATTCTGGTGTTCATGAATTGCCTGCATTTTATTTAGGAATGGACAGTTGGACGAACAAGACCCAATTATGAGGCCTGGTTCCGTACAGAGTCAAGGCAAGATCATCATCCAGTGACTGACATTCACATATACATGTAGTAAGGGCAAGATAACTTTTTCTGTATGACTAACAATAGGAATTTCCTGGACATATTCAAGAAGCAACTGAATCAATTTTCCAAATTGTTTAAAATGCACTGACAGGTGTTTCATATGCATTTACAGGGCAATTTGACCTTCAGCCATTCTGGTATATCTTTGCCTGCCAGTTTTACAAAATATATATTCTGAACCTTGCAAAATATTTTGATTTTCTTTTAAAGCGAGAAGAATTTTCCTCCTCCTTAATGTTCTATTTTTGTAGTTTTAAGCATCACTCTATAAATGGGTTTCCTAATCATATCTGAGAAAATAAATCTCATGAACAAAGTACATTCCTTTTTCATGAACATTCTACATTCCCTTACATGCAAGGTTGCAGCCAGAGCTCATGTTTTTTCATTTGTTATAATGATCTTTGTACATAAAAGTTTGAGAAAAATAATTTTCCTGTGAATGTTTTATTGCTAATCAAAATGGGCCAAAAGATAAATACCAATTTGGTTCCCCACTACATGACTTTTCTAGCCAGAATTATTTCAAAGGTCATAAACTACATGGTAATCCTATATATCTGCTTTCTCATAAAGTTCATGGGGAATTTGGCCATGTGTAAACTAAAATCACGTTACAATTATTTCAGGAGAGAGAATTCGACTAATAAATTCTTTGGCAGAAGCTATCTTTTATTAACCTACTGTAAACCCCATTTCAACACTAAATAGACTTACAAATTAAACTGATGGTCTACTCTGATTCACAAATAGTTTTGAATATGTAGAGATATGTAATTAAATGAAATGTCATAAATAAAATCAGCTAACCATCTCCACAGTGTAAGCCATTTCCCAAACTGAAAGCTGGGTGGCACATACCAACCACATGAAATATATCCAGATTATGTTACATGGTACCAATACTTATCAATCACTATACAATTAATTAATCAATTAATAGTTTGTAAATTTATCATCATGATGGAACAAGTAAATGGAGCATGTATGGATGGTATGAAGAAGAACTTGACATGTGTTAAGTTGATGCAGGCAAACATTAATAATGTGGTTAGTGTGCTAGTGATGTCACCCTTCTTTTATGTCACCATTGCAATGGCACCACCATTGTGTTTTTGGTCTAGAAACCATGGAGCTATTGCAAGGCATTCAGACAATTTCAGCCATGGCATTGTCGCCAACCTTTTAAACCTTCACTGTCATTTTATCTTACATTCATTTAAAGAGAATCTTCTTTCTGTTACATCTCTGTCAGTAGTTCTTCCTTCAAAGTTTACATAATATTCAAACTCTGCTAGTTATTAATAAAATATTCACCTGGTTCAGGAATGTTTACTTCACATGCATCAGTGAAAAAATGAACTTTTGCAGGTTATATAAAAAACAAAATTTTCAAGGAAGAGTAGTGAGAAACAATAGTCCTAAAATTCAACTTCGCCCTAAATTTGATGCGAGAAGAAACATCAACTACTCAAATGACCCTGTAACACATTAATAAATCAATTAAAGCTGGTTACACTAACCTATGGCTTATACTATAATGCCAGTAAACTGAATAAATCAAGAACTGATCAATAAGATTATTTGTGGTATCTAATCAATTCATATGTACTCCAGCATGGGCTGAGAAAACCTAAGCTAACTGACACACTTGATTCACTGTCTTTGGAATTTGGATTTAAACTGAAGCTATGGGTAATCAATTTATGATGTGCCTCACTCCTTGCCTTCTTAGTGAAGGCTAAGTAAAACTTTCAACCATCTAGTTACACAATTGTTATCTCTATTGTCTGCACACCTTACTTAAATACTTGCATATAATGTGCCACTGCATAACCCATACACTTTTTCTTGTAAAGGAGAAAACACAAGAGACAGAAGAATTTTGGATTTCTTAAGAAAAGGGTGAGGATGAAGGGGTGAGTGTACATGGTCAACTGGGAACATTCTCAGAAAAAGAAAACAGACGATAATAATGGCATTACCCCTTTATTCATAGGAACGTGTTCGAGGTCACTTAAAGCCAAGAGGAGAAAAAGGGAAGCATAAACGTGGAAACTTCGATATGAAGTTTTAATGGTCAAAGACTTCTTCATCTACAGATGGAGTCTACTCTTATGACATAAAGTCACAAGTTTGATACTTTCTGTTGAAGGTAGGAGCATCAGGGTGTAACAAAAAAATATTAATTCTTACCTAACGATATTAAATTTGTGCTAAAAGATAGAAGTTTGCGATATCTATATAAAGTCATTGTAAGGGATTTGAACAGCAACAGACCACGAGCCACATGACTAGTGAGAGTATATGTGGTCTTAGAATTATCTTTAACACATGAAGAAGGTGTTAAAGATTATTCGGTTGGTGGATGTAGCTAATGCTGACTGCCTTAATGACCCTGGCAGTTGATAGGCCTAGATCCCAAACAGCCAACCAGCAACAAACCATAGGGTAATAGCGAAGTTGTTTGTGCTTGTGGAAAAGCTCAGAAATTCATGGATTATTGCGGATAAAAGATCAAGATATTACGGATGGAAGAAAGATTCTGTAATCATGGAGATAGTATTCTGTAATCATCCTCTTTTTTGTAGTTAAATATGGTACAATCCAGTTATAAAGTTTGTCAATAAAGTAATTAATTTGTGTAAACACAACATTATTTATCCAGTAGAGAGCATCGTCTCTCGCTCAAATATTCACGCCCTCACTCACTATCTCTCTTTGTCTCTACACATCACTCAGTCTCTACACTCGATTTTACACTTCACTGTATGAGTTCACTTCATTATAGCCCTTCACTTGACTTCGTTACTACACATCACGGTGGATTATTCTTGTACAATCACTTCACTGTGTATCTACACTTCACTCTTCCTCTTAACTTATCTCTTTCCTACACTTTACTCTATCCTTCCACATCACTCTGCTTCTACCCTTCACTCTCTCTATTCTCTTCGCACTCTCTCTCTACACTTCAGTCTGTCTGTACACTTCACTCTTTCTCTACACTTTATTCTATCCCTGCACTTCACTCTATCTGTACACGTCACTCTGTCCCCACACTTCACATTGTTTCTGCACTTCATTCTGTTTCTACACTTCTCTCTCTCTCTCTCTCTCTCTCTCTCTCTCTCTCTCTCTCTCTCTCTCTCCACCTCACTTCATTCCTACACTTCCCACCGCTACAACTGCTTTTCATCCTTAAACTTCATTCTCAAGCTTTCAAAGATTCTTCGTTTATCCATCTCACTCATATCCACCCTCAAACT
>JAUUDY010007724.1:0-25890 GCA_032361765.1 Panulirus inflatus
TGAAACCACAGCTCCCTTTCCACATCCAGGCCCCACAAAACTTTCCATGGTTTACCCCAGATGCTTCACATGCCCTGATTTTTTTCATACATATTCACCATTTCCCGCATTAGTGAGGTAGTGTTAAGAACAGAGGACTGAGCCTTAGAGGGAATATCCTCTCTTGACCCCCTTCTCTGTTCCTTCTTTTGGAAAATGAAATCGGGAGGGGAGGATTTCCAACGCCCCGCTCTCTCCCCTTTAAATTGCCTTCTACGACATGCAGGGAATACATGGGAAGTATTCCGTCTCCCCTATCCCCTATATATACTTGTGGGTTTTTAACCAGCTCCTGCTCAAGTTTATACCGTGAGTGAAAAGTCACCGTGATAAGGCTTCATAATTGGGAGTACAGTCTCATTACAAAGGAGTTCATATTTCCCTGCTGCTAAAAGCAGTACATCCTTGGGCTGCAAAAGCCTCCAGAAAGAGTTCATGGTTGATCTCAGGATTCTTTCATAGAAAGGGGTCCTGGGGTAATTAAAAATAGATGTTTACGTTGTTTAGTTTGTGATAGGGGGTTGCCTGAATGTTTGGGTATGTATATATGAATATAAGTGTGCAAGTGATAAAAATACAAGAGCAGAGTATCTTGCACCATTATTCTCATAAGTGTGATATAATAGCTTAACTCTGACTTAATATATGGCTCCTGCAATACATTCTCTAAACAGAAAGTAATCTCAAAGAAAAAACATTGCCCATAAGTTAGCTAACTTGACATCTTCCATGGGAAATTTGCAACTTTAGGCTTGTAGCATCTGGAAACTTCAAAGATGAGGCTAGCTAGATCTTTTTATTCACTTGGTGTGCTTTTGTGATATGAGCATAGTTATATTTTACAAATTTGAACATCTTTGCACATTTATCTTGTGAAATGCACATATATCTTGTGAGAGAGTAATGACGGTAAGTTTGCAAACTTCTCTACAGCTGAGAATTTGTGAATTTGTCTTTACTGGGAAGAATGAAAATGATCACAGAATATGTTAAGTATTTTACACTTAGTTGGGGTAGTCTTTTTTTTCCTCTGAATGTCAAGAAAAACTTTGTTTTTTCATTGAGGTTATTTTTTCTGTTTACAGTCTTGTGCAGATATGACATTCATGTTAATACTGCTGTTATCCAAAACGTTTGAGCTTACAGGACACTTTACATTCTTTGTGTGTATATAATATTAGGTATCTAAAGTTCTGAGTCAGTCCTTCTTATTCGTTGAAGATTTTGGAATTTGTGCAGCTTCAGTTTAGAATTAGTGCAGCTTTTTCACTTTATTACTAGTGCAGCTTCTTCAGGAAAATGTTTACAAAGCCTAGATCATTCTGATTTTTATTAGACCAGTGTATTGGTTAGTTGTTTTCATATTATTTAGGTTAAAGAATATTGGTAAGCATAACTTCTTATTTATATTGAATATCTTTTCTTCTTTTTTACTGGTAGGTTGTAATTACTTTGGCTGCAGGGATATGGTCTGATTTATATTGAATATCTCTTCTTTTTTACCAGTAGGTTGTAATTACTTTGGCTGCAGGGATATGGTTCTTGTATGAAATTAGAGAATTGGAGGACTTCAGAAGCATTTTGTGAATCGGGTGAAGTCAGACCATTGAAAGATATGGGTAGTATTTTCCTAATCATGTAAAGTCAAAGAATTCAAGGACAAGCAGCATTATGGTAATCACTTAAGTGGCACACATTCTTCAAATATAGCTATTTTGTGCTCTAACATTTCCCTTTTCTTGCTTCTTTTCTTGTGGTCAGTGCTGGAAGTGAACTTTTTTTATTTAAGATTATGGAAACAAAGTTAAGAAGAAAACTGGCTTTAGGTGGAGAAGGTTATTTTTCTCTCATCACTGTTCAGCCAGCATGACAAGGATCACCTCTGTTTCCCCCCTTCCTTTTTTCTCAGATTTGCCATCTTTTTATGTCTCACACAACTTAGGGAGAAGAATTCAGCTATTTCCTGCCTTGCAGTTGCCACATGTTGCTGGTGTGAGGAAGCTTTTGATAGCAGGGTAAGTCACTTGTTTGTGAGCAGAATTACAATTGTAGCTTAGTTTTTATGTGCAGAGCCATTGCTTGATGCAACAAGCAGATGTTTGGTAGAGTTAAGCTATTGTTTCAAAGACGTGATATATTATTTATCCCTCAATATATATATATATACATATTGCATGCAGATTTGTAGGTGCTTTGCTCTCGAAACTGCTACCCTCTCCCCTTTTTTATTAGACTTTTAACTTGTGAATTAACTGAATATTGCTATTGTTTCACAGCTTCTTACAGTGATTATTTCAAGAATAGTATTTGATTATGCTATCCTCTAATTAGATGTAGCAAATGCTCATTTTTGTAGGAATTCCCAGCCTTTTTGAATTTCTGATTGGACTATTAAAGCATGTAGACAGTCAAGTGCAAAAATCTGAACTCGTGTATATGTGTGCATTGACCTCAGTATCTTTAGACATCATTATATAAGATAATGAATATTTAGGTGCTGGGAGAATGTATCATGTTTGTGAATATTCCAGATTTAAGGGTAAGCCTCATTACATACACATGTGTGTGTTTATAAGCAGTATTTCATCTGTTTCTCTATCTTTGTTTGTGTGAAACAGAGACACACTGAAGTATTGTTTGTATTTAAATTGATATGTATTCTCTTACACTTGTTATAAACACATCAGCTATGCAGAAAAGAGAAATATCTGAGAACAAAATAAGAAATTCCTATCCTTAAGAATAAATCGTACATGCTTACATTTAAACATACAGGAGTTCTTACTAATAATGCACATCTTGATATATTATTTTTGATGATATGTCTATAATGTAAATAATTCCAAATGTTTTGTAAATACCTGTTTTCAATTACAGGTATTACAAGGTGTAGCTATTGGAGCATATCTTTCTTGGGATGCTTAGCAATGTAGAAAGTATGGGACATAATACCTGAAGTCGGGTATTATTTTGACTATCATTTGGTTATTTCTTGTGTACTTAATCAAATTCAAGATACGTGTTCCATGTTCCACCCAGCAGGCATATGGACTACTTTAATGTAGCAATTTAGAGTCCCTCACTAAAGTGCCTACAACCATCAAACAGCTACTCGCCTTTGGTCAGCCAACCACAGCCAAAGATAGACCAAAACAAGTAGTTACGGTTCCTCCCTCCCACACGGGTCATACACTGCTCATGACTGAGTTGGTGGCTACCAGCTTGGAAAAGTGCATTAGAGATTTTATTTGTCCAAGCCACATGAGACAAACTACTGATAACCTGGAATTGTAAGGTGAATTCCTGGACCAGTGTTGATTGTTTTCCATGAGGGTGAAAAAGACGTATGCTCTCAGATGCAGCTTAATTGTAAGTAAATTTTGTTTGTTTGTTTGTTTTCCTCAAATCTGATGTTCTTGGATTTACAGAAATTGTTAGAATTAAAGAACACTTGTTATTGCAATTGACCTAATGTAGGTATTAGTCTCATGTCAGAATATTTTTTCATTAAGATTGAAAAAAAATTCATAAAGTTCATTGTACAGCTGAATCTCCAGTGCTTTGTTTATATGTTTGATTGGTTAGGCCCTGGTGATGAATGCTTGTTAAAGAGTGGCTTTAATTTCCATTGGCTTTTGTTTAAAAAATGTAGTAGTCCAATTGTCCAGCTAAATGAACTGGAAAACATGTGTCCTTTGAGGATATCCTGTATAGTACACAGAAATAATTATTAGGACCAGAGCAGATTCTTTTCCTAGGTACTAGAAGTTGTAGAGAGAATGTTTAGAAAGCAGTACAGTGTGGAAAATTAGATTTCTTGGAATAGTTCCATTATCAGAGTATTAGAGAATTTTACACTCAAGTAGATGTTTTTGTAGTATGCTGGGCACTGAAGATGTTGAAATAATAAGTGCACAAGGGAAGGTTGGCATTTTATTGAGATAAATGATGCAGTGGGTGACATATTTGAAAGCCATATGTAGGCAGGAGCTGCTTCTTGGAGTTAAAACTACTTTTGCTCCAGTCATGCTTAAAGAAGGACTGAAGTTCACATAAACACTTAGTCTCATTATTTCTGGCATCCATAGCTTGCCTCTGACACACATCAGGTTCTCTGACTTCAGATGCCTGTGATGTGGCCAAGACCTTGAATATGAGATTTGCCTGGTCCATCTGAAGTAATTATGAAACTTATGTACTTCAGTGTATTTTTTGTCTAGAAAGGCTCAGCACTAATGATGCAATTTTTTGTAAGATACTGGCATATGCATAATAACTAGATTTTTTGCTTATACATCATTTCATTTTTATTTCTTTGTATGGTATAATTAATCTTGTCATTTCTAAGATGTGTTAGGTTTTATATATAATGTATATAAACCTTCATCTGAAGTATTACCTAGGTTGATTCTTCAGCAATTTCTTTGACAGAGAACTGTATGAAGATGCCAGACATTTATTATATGGGTTATATTTGTTTTAAAAATATTTGTATGTAAATATGTATATAGTTTCTTTTTACTTATTTATTTTCTTAGATCATCCAGGTGATTTTTTCCTTTTTTTTATGAAAGCTATATATAATGATTGAAAGTATTGGAGAAATAATGCATAAAGATAAGTTGCCCAGATTTCTTATCGTTTATCGTAAATCACATAATACAGTGAATCATGTTCTGAATTTCAGTATTTTAAGATAAGAAATTTGCAGTAATATTTTGAGAAGTTATTTCTTGCTGGCCGCTTCATGACAGAATATATTTTCCCCAATTTCTGAGATAAGTTTAATTTTAGCCATATTTTTCAAAGTTGTGGGTTCTCAAAGGAAACGAAAGTCTGTTGTTTTGATCTGTAAAAGTTTTGTAGCATAGTCTGCATGTTTGCATAACTCCACAATATTTAAGCAATGAACTTATAGTATTGTACTGTGTGAAGTAGGGGGAGCCTAAAAACAGGATATTAGTTGCATTGGTGTGTGCAGGGCTGGTCATACTGCCACACCAAGGACCTTGGGTTACGCTAATCCCTTTTACTTGGGATGATGACACCCAGTGGTAAGTGAGAGTTGACATAATGGATTACTTTTTATGGAATAAAAGTTGGTTGTATCTTCAGGAGATTTCACAGAAGTGAGATGGACTGGGAGGAGAGAGTGAGATTTAAAGTCAAAGTGAGTGAATCATTTGCAAGGGATAATGGTCTCAGCAGCAGTAAGGAATGTTGCTTACCCTAAACAATGTTTCTATATTTTATCTTAGACCATATTTTTTATTGTCTGCTTGTGTTATATGAATTCATGTAAAAGCACTTCTGCAGTTCTCCCAGGAAAATTTCAGGCTGTACACCAGTAAGGTAAAACCAGTCTATTGTATGAAGGGAGAAGGTTAAGAAGGGTGATAGTACAGCTGAGAGAAATAAATGATGAAAAATGATGTGTAAATGTTCATCAAGAGAATTATCAAGAAGTTTAAGAAAGATTCACATCTAATTAGAGTTTTATCGTAAGAATGGTTGATTTTCATTCCAATTTTGGTGCTGCTATTAATGTGTGTGTTGTAGGGACAGGATATATGGAGAGTATACGATATGTATTGAGTCTGTAGTATTTTGTGAACCTACAGTACATGTTGCAAGCTTTTGAATGGTGTGAGTTCACAATATCTGTTTTGAGACTAAAGGTTAAGTTAGCTGTCTTTAGTTTATACTGTAAGTATGTAGTGTTATTCGTTTCCCATTTATATTAAGAGTCTTCAGTATATGTTTGTTTGTACATTACATTTTGTAAGTTTACAGTATACATACTGTTACTTTTCTGTATATATTGTAAGCTCCTGGTTATTTTGTGAAGATATAATATGTATTGCGAATATTGTGTATGCTGTTGTCTACAGAAAAAGTTTCAACTCTGCAGTATATGTTAAGAGATCTGTATTTGTATGATGTATATTGTGAATGGTGTATATTTTGAGTCAGTGCTTTTTTCTTTCATACACATATATTTTGTTTTATATCTTTGTCATGAATGTTATGCCTATTATAAGGTTTTGAAATGTGGTATGAAATGTCTGATATCTGACATATCTGTAGCTTGGATACTTAGTATGGGATACGTGTTATTGGGTTTCAGAAACATGTTGTCGGTCTCTGACACACAGAGCGAGACCATCCGTGCTAGAGGTAAGATTATGGTTCATATGAGGGTATCTGATACTTGTTATGAATCTGTGGTATCTAAACTGTTGAAAGTATTTGATACGTGTTATGAATATGTGGTATCTAACCTGTTGAAAGTGTTTGATACATGTGAATCTATGGTATCTAACCTGTTGAAAGTATCTGATACATGTTATGAATCTATGGTATCTAACCTGTTGAAGTATCTGATACATGTTGTGAAGCTATGGTATCTAACCTGTTGAAAGTATCTGGTACATGTTGTGAATGTATGGTATCTAACCTGTTGAAAAGTCTGATACATGTTGTGAATCTCTGGCACCTATTATGAGGATCTGATATCTGTTGAGATTATCTGATACTTGTGAATCTTTGTTATTTTTTTAAAAGTCTAATATAAATGGAAAGTCCTTGGTGCATGTTGTGGGGCTTTGGTGTATGACTCGAGTCCCTGCTACTCATTGCAAGCTTAATAAGTGCTCTGTGTGTCCTCTGGTACTTGTGGTGTGTCTCAAATTTCTTTTTGAGCCTGGAATATATATTGTGAATATATGATGCATGTTATGAGTATGGTGTGAGTCTCATGATATTTAAGTTCCCAGTATAATTATGCATTCTGTTATTATTAAGACACTCTGCCTCTAGATTTGTACTTAAGTTAAATTGTTCCATTTATGAGTGTGTTTTACAGTAAATATCTTTACTTATAGGTGTTATCATGTTCATAAGTACTTCTTAATGTATTGTAGTAATTTATATTGTACAGTTTAGCATATTAAGTTATCGGCATTAGATAGTTTTAGATTTACCAGCAAGGTGCAGCTGTTTTGTTGTTTACTTTACCCTTGTTACTTTCAAGGAAATGTTGCACAACTGCATGCATCTAGCAGTGATGGTGCTGCTGCCTCAGGCCTTTGGGGTTCGATTTTTCTTCTGTGCTCATCTTGGTTTGTATGTTAATAAGAAATTGGATGTATCACCAACAGGTATGATGTATGTTGTACTGATGGCTCCAAGTAGTGCACATATGTAGTGTTTAAGCTGTATGAAGATTATGATGTACTCTGGTTAAGTACAGCTGTAAGAAATGATGAAGTACCTTTAAGATGAGCATAAATTAAGAAAAAGTCACTCCTGATTGCAGTGTGGTACATCATAATCCATAAAACAGTCCATAAACTAACTGTCTTTACGAGGTAACAAATTCACTTGCTGAGCTTTTTGGGTTGGACACGAGGCAATTGTTGAAAGTGTTAGCAGTATTGATTTAATGCTTTGATTGTCACTAATCAAGGGTGCCAGTTGTCTTGTAATCAGTCTAGATTACAGATCAAGGATGCCAGTTTTCTTTTAAACACTGTGAATCACTGATCAAGGTTGCCAGATGTCTTGAAGACAGTGTAAATCACTGTTAATGGTTGCCAGATGTGTTGTAGACTGTAAATATCTGATCAAGGGTGGCATATGTCTTGTAAATGGTATAAATCACCAAGTAAGGGTGCCACTTGTCTTGTAGACAGTGCAAAATACTGATCAAGGGTGACAGTTGTTTTGTAGATAGTGTAAATCGCTGATCAAGGGTGCCAGTTGTCCTGTTGACTATGTAAATTACTGATAAAGGATGTCAGTTCTTTCAACAATGTAAATCAAGATGATAGCATAAGGAACTTTGTAATGAACTTTATATATATTCCACT
Source organism: Panulirus inflatus (assembly GCA_032361765.1). NCBI lineage: Eukaryota > Metazoa > Arthropoda > Malacostraca > Decapoda > Palinuridae > Panulirus > Panulirus inflatus. The sequence goes on from JAUUDY010007724.1 coordinate 7,911, forward strand.
TCATTAACAGACATAACTGTTGATGTGTTAATTTCTTCAGTGAAACACATTATGAATGATATTTCCAGATTACTCCTACTTCAATGTTTTATGAGATGTAGTGAATTATTCAGTATACTAACATACAGCCAGTGTTCTGTTTATACAGAAGAGAAGATTACTGTGTACAAACATTCTCTATTTATGAGAACACCATATTCACCAGAAAAGAAGGACAATTTGCAAATAACTTTGTGATAAGAAATTGACTTATGCCTAGTATTTTTGTGAATAACTTTGTAATAAGAAATTGACTCACAACCAGTCATTTTTTTTCTGCGAATAACTTTGTGATAAGGAATTGACTCACACCTAGAATACAATTTATGCTTACAACAAAATAGTTGATAGTAAAAAATAATGCGTTCATCTATATATATATGTGGCTACCCTTCGTTAATGGCACACTTGATTAGCAACTGATTTTCAAAGCTGGCTCTGATACTGAGGCTTTCTTAACACACTAAAATAGTATTTACTGGCAGCATTTGCCGACAGCTATTGATGGCTTCCAGCAAAAAACCACTGCCACTCAAAATTGCAACCCAGATTAAGTTCTTCATGTGTCATGAGTATTCCACTGTAAATTTTCACTTTCATAATTGTGTATTGTTGATTTTCCACTTGTCTTTGTTGCAGTTACATATGTAGTATTGAACGATATCATATGCCTTTTTAGATTATTTTTGGTTTTACATGTTACCAACAGTGAATTGAATATCCATTTGCATTTAAGAGACATCTAGTTCATGCCATCATTAGTGATGATTTAGTTATAGATAAACAGTTGTTATACGGGATAGTTCTCTGTATCAGTATTTATTTTTAACATACTCATGGTGAGCTGTACATTTGTGTTCAGAAGGATAGTAGCGCTAAAGTCATGGCTTTAAAACACAGTGAAATTATCCATTGTGTAAACAAAAGTAAAAGATGTCGGTACCTGTGTTGACTCTAATGTACATGCTCATCTTGTTGCTTAATTAATAATGTCTCCATTCACAACTGCAGAGCTACATGCTGCTCAGATATGTGAATCACAATCTTGTTGAATCCTTTATGCTGTTATAATAATAAAAGCAAAAGAACCACAGGTTGGCACCACAGTCTCATTTCTTCATACTTCATATGAGAGATGGGAGTAAACATTGTTTTAAATAGACTGTTATCTCATGCACTGTTCACATTTTTCGTAGTATTTCATACATGAGAGTAACAATACATAGAGAAATTGAAATGGTGTTTCATAAGCCCAACACGAGTTGTTATCAACACCTGAAGAAGGTGCTTAAGATTTTCCAGTGAGTGGTTATAAGTTTACAGTCTCATAACCCTGGCAGGTGATAGTCCTAAAGCTTAAAACATCACAGCTGTGACTAGCCATCACCAGGTCAAATGGTATAACTGTGACCAGCAATCAACAGGTCGGACAATACAGCTGTGACCTGTTATCATCAAATCAGATGGTACTAAAGTTACCTGTTAACATCAGGTCAGATGGTACACCTGTGACCTATCACCAAGTCATGTGGTACAGCTGTGATGTACTATCACCAGGTCAAATGGTATACTTGTAATATAATGTTACAAAGTCAGATGGTGCATCTGTGATATATCACCTGGTCAGATGGTACACATGTGATCCAGTATTACTAGGTGAGATGGTACCATGTCACACCCAGCTTAGCATATACAGTGTCCTTATAAAGAGATATACAATGTCGTTATAAAGGAAATGCGAGTGAGAAACTGCTGTATTGTTACCATCATTTAGTCATGGCTATGCGATCCGTATGATGGCAATGTTGTTTGACCTGACGCAGAGAGGTCCTGCCACAGATTGTACTGCTGTGCTTGAGGGGTGTACCATCATTGCAAGGTATATATATATATTAGGGAATGGACGAAGGCAAGCAAGTATGAATATGTACTTGTGTATATATGTATGTATATGTTATGTATTATGTATGAATATGTGCGTGTATGGGCGTTAATATGAATATACGAGTGGATGGGCCATTCTTCGTCTTTCCTGGCGCTCCCTCGCTGACGTGGGAAACAGCGATTAAGTGAAATAAATAAATATATTAGGGGAACATTTACACACAATAATTGTATCCCTTAATGAAATAAGTATTGGATGTATTGAAGCTTATGCGAATAAATTTGATTTTCTTCGTATATGAAATATGACGTTCGTCATGAGACGAATACATATGTAAAGACGAAGAAAACTTTCGGACGAGTTGGAACCAAACAGTTTGACGGCTGTGTCCCAAACCTCACATGTGACCCCCATTATGAGAGTTGTGTGACCTGATATAGTATTTGAAACAAATCATAACTGATTAGAAATATCAGGCATAATATAATGTGGTTACATCTGAATAATTACGAGTGAGTGATGGTCGCCGGAGAAGGTACAAGCCAGAGACAATTCGAGGATTTGGACACAGGTGTCTGAGGTGGGGAAATGTAAACAGTCCCTCACCACCTCCGAGTTCGAACTGAAGTGGATCATCTGAGTCGATTGTATCTATCATGAGCGGCACCTGGTGATAACATCACAACTCTTACTGTAAACATGATCCATGCAAAGATTATGGAAGGGAAATAGTTCATCAGGATAAAGAACTGTTGGAGTAAATTCCTCTCTGAAGTTGAAGCCGGAGCCGTAGGACAGTTCGGACGTGGATCATATGTTTCTTGGACATCTCTTCCAAACTCGTGTTTCTCCCACAACTCGAGCTTGAAACTTATTCTCCCGTGAAAATCCAGTGTCAGTTGAAGTGGGCGCTCCAATTATTGACTTGAGGACAATATCTCCACGTTGTCTTTCCTCAAACATAAGTGTAGGAGACGTCCACAGGATATATGATTGGAAAATGTGCCAACTAGGGAGTCCAGTGGATCCACAAACAGTGCGAATCCTGACAGCCGAGTCGTTGTGGGCAGGGCTACCAGAGTGCGGAAATTTCGTCTGCGATGAGGAAATTAACTGTACGGAGCTGGACGTCACCATTTCATGCGGACATGCAGACTGAATACGGCACTGATGCGGAAATATTTCCGCAGCGGATAACAAAGGGCATATTATGAAAAACTGCTTTAATTACAAATTAAAAGACAGCTTGCTACGACAATAAAGTGTGTACAGAAGTCACCTTCTTTAACCATTCCATAAGCACATGAAAATAGTGAATAAGTCAGTCAAAATGTATAAATGTGTGTATGATTCCGATCATTAATCACTTCTACAACAATACTCCGGGGTAGGTAAAGTTAATTATCTATATATCATTAATATGTCCTTGTAATATATTACACAATACATGTTCTATAGATGATAAATTCGTGTTAATTTGTGTTATGCTGCACTGAACATCAAATTGTTTAGTCACTCCTAACCTGCCATCAATTATCATTAAAGGAAACTAATTGATTAATGCAGAAACTATTATAAAAATACAGAAAATGGTTGCTCCACTTCCTGATCCTGAGAGAATATACTTATTTTATTATCATTATAATTTTCATTGTAATTATTCTCATTCAACTTATTAAAGTAAATGCTTGATTATCCAGACAATCTGCACAATGCCACCAAAACCACGAAGAGAGTTTCGGGAGGAGTGGCTGCAACATCCAGATTTCCGTCAGTGGCTCGTGAAGGTTGAAGGAAATCGAAAAAGGGCATATTGCAAAGTTTGTCGTGTAGATTTGTCTGCAGAAATTTCTGGACTGAAAAGACATAAATCCTCTGCCTCCCACACAAAACGCGCAGAGGAACCAAGAATGGATAATCAACCCACCACGAGTGATGTATCTGATACTGAAAATAACATGGTTGGTAGAGCTGAAATAAAGTTGGTGACTTTTATGGCAGAGCATAATATATCATTTAATACCGCAGACCATTTAGTTGACATATTGAAAGATATATTCCCAGACTCGGCCATTGTTAAAAAAGTGTCTCTGAAAAGATCTAAAGCAGCTTAGGAAGGTTGTTGCGAAGGTTTCTCACAACACATTGATAAGTGATTTAAAGTCAAATAAATTCTCATTAATAATAGACGAGACGACTGACAACACTACAACTAAGACATGTGCAGTGGTTTGTAAATACTATGATAAAGAAAAACATACAGTGAACACTAGACTTCTTGACTTGCTGGAAATATGCAAGTCTAATCAGGTGTCTGACCCTCTACTGGGATCAACAGGTGACAATCTATTTCAGTTAATTAGGAACTATTTATCTGAACATGATATTCCTATTGAAAACTTGATAGGACTTGCAGCTGATAATGCAAGTAATATAATGGGGCCCCACAATTCTTTAGTAAGTCGCCTTCAGACCATTGCACCAAACATTTCTATCCTTCGTTGCATCTGCCATTCTGTGCATCTTTGTGCATCACAAGCCAGCAAAACACTTCCACGAATGTGTGAGGACTTAGTGCGCAACATTTACACCTACTTCAGTCATAGTGCCAAACGTAAGAGTGAATTTCAACAATTTCAAGTGTTTTCTGATGTAAAACCACATAAGATGTTGCATGTTGCACAAACTAGGTGGTTGTCCTTACATATGGCAGTTCAGCGTATCCTTGAACAGTGGAACCCTCTTGTACTCTTATTCCAAGGGAAGTACTTGGAGGACAAGGTGGTAACATGCAGGGGAAGAGGTGTTGCCAGAATCCCATGGTCCTGCTGCAAGGGATAGAGGGATACCGAAGTCCCTGGGGTGCCACTTTGTGGGACGAAGCCATCCGGGTCTCGTGGAGCTGCTGAGGGGATTGGAGCGATGTTGATTCCCATGGTACTGCTGTGAGTGGCTGTACCGCAGTGCCATGGTCTTCTAGCAAGAGGGATGAAGTGATGGAATCTCCACAGTGACCCCAGACCCCGCCGGCAAGGTCCACAGATGTAATTGGAGAGTAAGAAGGTTGGGAAGACGGAACAAAGCACCGATTACATTGGTACAGATCAAAAGGATTCAGTATCAAGTAGCAGTGAAAGAAGACACGTGAAAGGAGACCCTTGCCGGCAATAGGATATCCAAGGTCATTCATTCTTTCATTGGTCATTGTTGAGGATAACAGTGATTGGTATCTGGAATAATACAATGAGTTGTGCATCAATTTTTTACATGATTAAATTCTTCGTGAATGGAACATATTTTTTCTTCGTATTATTAAACTTCCCTTATTCAAACTCAACTACTCATTAGCTATTCAGGTGAAGTAGTTAGTGAATATGTCTTAATTACGTTGGGTTAGGTCAATATGGCAGCCATGATGGTTTTAAGGTATTTCCTTTCTTGTCTAGCACTTGGACCACATACGCAGGGAGGGCGTATGTGGTCTAGAATTATCCTCAACATCCAATGTTAAAGATTATTCGGTTGATGGATATACGTTGTCGTTAACCTTAATGAACTCTTTAGACTCGAACAACCAGCCCGAGGAAAAATGCCTATTGCGTAGTTGTACTGGAACTGTGGTGGGAATGGGGGACAAGAGTGGAAGGAAAAGTACACAATCTCATGACCTCTGTTAGTCTAATGAATTATTATCAGATAGCAGTATTCTCGTAAAATGGACATTTATATTTTGAGTACGACGGAATCAGCTGTTGGATAGTTTATATGGGTACGGGGCTAAATATAAATACCGCTCCCTTGATAATCGTAGCTATATCTCAAGCTCATATATATAACTAGCTATGGATATGATTCTAATTCATAATAATAGTTATTAAAATATGGCATTGCCAATTTGGATTAAAACATAGGGAATTACTTTGAGGTATTTAGGTGAAAGAATTTGTATGCCCGTACCCCACGAGTCTCCAGACCTTACAGCCAAGCAGAAGCACCAAAATAGTCTCCAGTCTGGTGAATATACTTGGTATGCTGGGGACACAGTGGTAGTACCTGATACTTGTCGTCTCCCAGACAGTGTAGAGCATGTGAGTATATTAACCTTAATGATAACCTGGGCAACAGGACTGGCCCGTTGGGCATGACTTAACGATGATAACGAGTTGTCCTCCCTCCTCCACCCTCCTCCCCCTAAACTACCACAAGAGTTGTTATTACTGACGAGTTGTCCACTCCCTCCCCAAACTACCACAAGAGTTGTCATTACTGACTTAATTTACCCAATTGTGGAGGTTATTATCGCCTGTATGAGAGTCTCTTGATCAAATTGTAAGAGGGACTTCGAGCACCCTACCAATGATGGCTGAAGTCCAGTTTATCTCTGGTGTTACAAATATCGTGTGATATTTGCGGATATTTTTTGTCACATATTTTGTCTCTTGAATTTTGAGTCAGTTTATCTCTGGTGTTACGAATATCATGTGATTTGCGGATATTTTTTTGTTACATGTTTTGTCTCTTGAATTTTGTGACGTCAGGTTTAGATGGTTTAGTATAAAAGTTTTCTAATCATGTAAATCCATATTTTATATGTATATCTATGCTCTCTACCTATTTTTATCAGGGGTGTTTGTTATTTTAATGTCACCATTGTAAGATGTCGAGCCCAACACCAGTTTTATCTTCCTCAACAGTAGTTACGTACTTAAATATTTGCTAAATATTGGCTTGAAAATATTGAATAATGTGTTTGCAAGTTTTACTTATGTTACGATTATATTCCACCGTCATGGATATATTTCTCATAACCTTTTTCCTTAATTGCTGATGGTCTAGTCAGTTTTAAGAACGTGTGTGTGTTTGTATACATGATATATGACTCTGTATTTTGTACCCAGAACAAGACGCGTGTTGCTGGTGTACCCCATTGCCTCCACTTGGTAGTGGAGTTTTGCTCTTCTGGAAAACTTTTGTAGTTTATGATCGCTGTGTTGTCATTTTGCCCATCTGCTTCTAGGAGTAATATTTTAACCCGTAGTTTAACCCTAGCCATAACATAACTAATTAAAATCTTATATTTCATACAGTAGCATGACCTTATAAGAAATCAAAATCAGGTACTCATAAAATTTCTTACAGTTGCAAGGGACTCATAGCTCTGATTTTGAGTTTTCTCCGAGTTATGCCACTTATGAAAAGGTTTAGCTAGGAACGTAGCTTTCCGTAGGATTTGAAGAAAATTCCACCTATTGTAGTAGGACTATATTCATGTATTTCCCAGCTTCTAAAGAACTGAAAGGCTGGCAACCCAAAACTTTAGTTAGGATTTTTACCTGTGTTATGCTTTTTATAAAACTGCATAACTTAAAACTTTACCTGGCTTATAACTTAGTAGTTGAATCTTCAGGAAACAATAATGGAAAATTCCAATAGAAAGAAAGACAGCTGAAATTTATCCTTTTTATTTTTTTATTTCTTTTTTTTGAAATAAGTAAATAGTTATCTTAACTGATTTAAGAAATGTTATAGTTGTTACATTCTGTAGTGCTATTCATTTGTCTTGCTTTGTATTATGAACATAAATGGGTTTAGTTGTAAATTAGTGTACTGTAGATTGTTTTGATCAGATTTTACTTTCATTTTATAGATAAATTGAGATTATCACAGAACTCATAAACTGAGTTCTTATAAGAGGTCAGCTATCATCAAGTTTTCTGGTATGTTATGAAAGGTTTATGCTTTGGTTTTAACCGTTTCCTAACCCTACGTAACACATCAGCATGACTGTTGGAGCATGGACGACCAAGAGGAACGTGTGCATGACGAGGAGGAATGGAAAAAAGAGGCTGCAGCTGTCATCCAGGATGTAGAGGAATGTGTGTCCCAGATTCATATATCGTCCCTCCCGTCCTCCAACACCACTATCTTCTTCAACATCACCACCAAGGAAGATAAAGCTTATTGCATTGAGCTCACTGCTGCTGGATTCAGGTACTTTAGTCATCCATATGGCTTATGTTTCCTTATTACAGTAGTAACTGCCCCATGGATCGTAAAGATTGCCAAATGCTACTCACGTGAAGGTAACATTATTTCATGTAGGTTTTACGTATCTGGGGCTACATCAGGATGTTGTGAAATGTATGTGTGAATCACATGTGATGCATATGCTAAGTGTTTGAAAAGGTTTGATGTTTTTACATGTTATAAATTGTTTGATTAAGCTGGTTGAAATAATGACTGAAATCTCTTCGTTAATTATTGTGATTAGAGAAATGTCTGTTGTTTTATGCATTTTTGAATAACGGAATTCCCTTCATCCTATTTTGTGCCTTGAGAAAAATTTCATTTCATGCTCTTGTGTTTTGTGGCACCTTATGTTCATTTGAATACTTGATGAAGGTGTGTAAAGTGTTTGTGCAACATGTATGTGATAATAATGAACAGTATTGTTAATAGTAATGTATTTCTTCCATGCACTCTTGAGGATTAAAACAGACATTCAGAGCACATTACCGAGTGTCGGCTTCAGTTTTGGTTTTAGTGCACTTGAAATTTTTATTCCTTTCCTGTACTATACTGAGTTTCAATATGGAAACCTACTGTCTGTATTGCAGAGGGAAAATGTCATGCTTAGAAATTAGGAAACTGCCAGAATAGGAGCTGATGATAGATATATCCTTGGGACTTTTACTATCATAAGCTTTGAACTGATTTATCTAAAATTTTGCAAAGTTACCATTCTCTCTCTCTCTCTCTCTCTCTCTCTCTCACACACATTTGATATGCAGTTTTAGGGTACACTTAAATGTCAGATCTCCAGATGGAACAGAAAAAAAATTGTTTGAATACATCTGCTCAGTGTATGTGCCAGTTGACTGATTTACATCTGATTTAGAAGAAGCCTTGTTAGGTAAAGACATTGTCGTTGCTAGACAGGTAGCCATACTTTACCAGTATTGATTAACTCGGATCAGTGAGGTGTGCATTTAGAGCAGTAGGTATCCTGACATCATTTGGCTAGTGGTATTTCATATGACAAATGACATTCACTTCTCACACCAGTAGCGTCAACATGAAAGCATCATGCATGCTGAATGCCTCAAAACACTAGCTTGCACTATATTTGGACATGAAAAAATACCCTTAACATCTTTTACAAAGAATTCATTTGGTTCTTCGTAAACTATGCCCCTTCTGCCCAATCTTTCACCCTCTCGAAAGCAAATATAACAAAGCTGCAAACCATACAAAATAGTGCACTCAGAGCAATTACTGGATACCTAGCAACCACAAACACTCAACATTTACGTTAGACCCCTCCCACTCAAATCAATATATAATTAACCCATCCCCAAATAGAAATGAAAGGCTTATCCCAGCCTCACACTTCAGCAACCTTTACTCCTAGATACCCACACCCCAAGCAAATATAACACAGACAAAAAACATGTACACTGGAATAGCGGGAGAAGCACAAAACATATGCCCTCCCAACTCAGAATACTCCTTTCCAGATATACACTCATCAGAAGCCACACTTCTCAGACAAACACAAGGCATGCTTTGGACTTGACCAATCCCAGCTACACTACAAATGCACTTTCATCATATCCAAACACCCTTCATGTTCGTTTTCAGTTTAATGTGAAGCACTTGGCAGGCAGACACACACACACTCCTTTTTTTATTATTTTTTTTCACAAATGTAACTTTTCACAATGATAGTAAAAGAAGGTCAGTACAGATCATTATTCCTTAATGATTTGAAAACTTGTATTTGGGCATTAAATCCGTTTATACTTTTAAATGAAATGTTAAAACATCTTACAAATTTCTCTGCAGGATTGTAGGCACAAAGTACAACGAGAACTCCAGGCCCTCAGAAATTTACTTTGAGACTCCCTATGCATTGCTGGACAGTATTAGCCCCCTCTATCGTGAGAGTTTTAGTTTGGCTTTAGCCAATAAGCTGATGAAGCTTGCTGATGCTAGAAACAAAGAAGATGTGGAGGTGGTGAATTGATGTCTACGGGTTGAAATTGCCATGCTGTGTGCTTTGTTTGATGTCATAAGTTTTCCTAGAAACAAAATACTAGACAATTTGAATTTGTTTATCATTAGTATTGCACTGAAGGTGCAGTAGAAGTTGATTAGTTGACTTTCAGAACTGAGAACCCCAGAGTTGGATATATACTCCAAATATTGAAAGGTCATGGATATTAATAATAACTGAATTGTTCTGATAAGGAATTACATGAACTTACTGAATGTTGAAAAATAAAAAATGTGTCAATGCAAGATAGAAATTTTACAGATGCATTTGAGCCAGCTTATGAAACTAAGGTCAACAATGTGACCTTTGGGCATTACTGCTACTCACTTCTATAGCCATTTCAGGTGAGTATTTCTTTATTTGGTAGAGTTGTACCTCAGTTATCCATTAATGAATATTAATAATTTGTTACTTTTTCAGGGAAATGATTGGTTGGTTGTCTACGTATCAATTCCTCTGAAGTAAAAAGAAAAATTTCTTTAACCATTAATGTATCTTTGGAATGTTTTACATTATTCTCCTAGTTAGACATACGCCAAACATTTTCAAAGATAAGCAACTGTCTGTTCTGTCTTTTTTCAATAAATCTGTTCAGTTAGAGCAGCTAAACCATGATGGAAAGACTGTCAATGCCAGATTGTATCATTTTACGAAAGTAAATGAAAATCATTACATCATTATCCTCATTGTCTCGAGTGGAAGCAGTGCTCAGGAATTTGTCCATGTTCACTGCCTCAGGTCTTTACATGTGATATATCTATCTATCTATCTTTCTGATTCATGTACCCTAAAGAAACTCAATTAAGGGAGTGCCCATGGGAAAAGAGTTTCCATTACTGGTGAACTCCAGTGCCATGTTTTATCCTGAGGTGCTTCACCCTTAGTAGGCCACTTGCAAAATGCAACTTTAGTGCAGTGTTTTCAGAGGCTCCCACCTAATGTTCCTACCTACTGCTACTGCCAGATGTTTATACTAATGCTCCAGTTTAATGTTCTTACTTATTACTTCTGTCTATTGTTCTTACCATTTTGCCATAAGGCAGGGCTAATTCAAAGTGCTCATCACAGGAAATTGTAGAGTTATAAAGAATGAGCTGTTTGAGTTAAGTGTTGTCAAGCTTTTTGTGTGAAAAGGAGAGATTGTGTGTTTGCGGACAAATTGCCAGCAATCCACGTGTGGGTGAGGTAGAAAGAAAGACAGCTACCAGGTTCAGAGTAGTGCAACCTGACAAGAACAGATGGGTAGTACCAGTAATATACCTCCCGGGTTGGTGGCAGCCTACCATCCACTGCCTACCTAGCTACTATTTGTGATGAAGATAATACTGTATGTTTGTCTTGGCAGCGTAAGTGCTTGGTAGTTATGGCATAGGTTTTTGTTGTCTTCATTGTAGAAGTTTCATCTTGGCATAGGGGGCTCATGTGGTATGGATGGTGTCCTGAATGTAGCTGTGCATGCAAACAAGACAGGTTTTTCTTGTGCGTTAAGATCAGGAAAGTGTATATCGAGTGGAGTAGAATTCAAGATTGGATTATGTTATGGTTTAGAATGAGAAGAATTTTTTGTCATTTTTCATTACCATCATCATTATAGTTATTAATATCATTGTAATTATTATTAGATATTTTCATTATCATTAGACCTTATAGCATATCTTCACAGCTGCCACCAGTCACCACTACCACTGCCACCTCACCACCATCATATTCATGTGTGTTGCAGTGATGATAATTAAATCTCTGTAGCTCTTTACTTACAAATATTTGTGACCTCTATAGCACGATGGGTCAGGGTAACAGCAACCCTCTGCGGGAGAATCTGGAGTCCCTGCACAACCAGTTAATGAAGCATGCTGGTGCTGATTATGACATAGCCACTACCACAACACTTACCTACGACCAGTTCCTCGGCTACATCACCCAGCTCAATCAGATGTAAGATGAGTGGACGACTTGTTTTTAAAACATTGTCAAAATTTTTAAAAAATTTATAGAACTCTACAAGTGAAAATTTCTGATAAAACAGACATTGATAATTGAATAAGATGCGGTGGATAATAAGTGTATAAATTATGTTGTTGTACAGTATTGCATTCCAAAGGAATACCTTCTTAGATTATGATTATATTTGTATTGTAAGAGCTGTTGTCAACATAGAGGGCAGTGCTGCATGTAGAGAAATTTCTACAAGAATCTCTTCACCATACTACTTTGCAAAACCTAGTATTGAATACACTGTAGCAGTGCTGGAAACTGTACCAAAGTATATAGCCTGTTATTGATCTGTCACTGTGGATTTTTTTTTTGAGACATGAGTCATGGACTAAAGTCCACATTGAGGCCAGGCTTCCTTGATAGAAATGTTAAGAAGGTTCATGAGAGGGGCAAATGTGAAAAGAGGAGAGATATTTTAAGAATATTGGAGGAAATGAAAAACTTGCTTCTTAAAAAGGGCCAGGTTATAGTTGTTTGGAAAGATATGAAAGGGTAGACTATTCAAAAGCTCTGAGGTGTAGGGAAAAGAACATATAAAAATGGTTTACCCTTGGGTTGCCATCAGCCACATGGTAATTGTGTGATGCAATAGTTTGTTGTGTAATATGTGGTCAAGTTAATGGTGGGACACACAGGCAGCCCACTTCCAGATGTAAAAAGCAAAGTGCTATCACACCCATGAAAGAGGGGAAAGTGAAGCAACACTGCGACATATGGGAAGTCAAGTTGAGAGTTTAGTCAGTGAATTGAGAAGTGAAACTCATTTAGGCTTATATGTAGAGCTAGAACATCCCCAAGTGTATCAGAATTCTGCTTTTAATGGACTCTTCGAACACCACCAGCTTAAGTTTGGGATCTAACAAATTTTTGTAAATGTCCGTTTTATCACAAGTTTAGTCTAGAAAGTTTCTTAGAGGCAGACTTTAATATTCAAGTAACATGAGGTTTCCAAAATAGTTTAGATGTTACAGTGACACCAAGTATGTACATTCTGTTGGTGTTGAAATTATAGGTCTGTCAAAAGAGTCGGTTAAATTATGAGGGATTTGAGAGGCATTAAACTTGACCAGGTGCAATCTACCTCACTGAGATATACTCTCCAGTTCTAAGTTTATAGAGTTAGTTATGTTGAAACAAGATGCAGGTTGAGTTGTGGAAGATGCAGCAGAGTTAAGGAAAGTAGGCAAATGCTGTGTTGAGATAGCATATAAGTACAGTATTTGGGTAGCTGTTGAAGAAAGGATATTGCTGATGAAAAGGAGGAAGAGTGTAGGAGACGAGACAGAACCTTGAAGGACACTGCTGCTGATAGGGAAAATCAGTAAGGTTAATCCATCGGCAGCCGCAAAGGTAGGATGACCAAAGGGAAGGATTAGATATATAGGAACAAAGAGAGGAAACAAAGAAAGACAAAAGAATGGAGCTTGGAGATGAGAACCTGATGCCATACCTTGTCAAATGCTTTTGATATATCGAGGGTTACTTCATAGGATTGTCAAAGTCTGTTAGAGATAATGACCAGGCATTAGTAAGACTTGAGAGGATATCACCAGCATATTATACATTGAGAAGCCTTGCCAATGATCAGTGAGAAGACCGAGAGATTCAAGATGTTTCAGGATATGGGAGTTGTGGATGGATTCAAAGACTGTGGAAAAAGTACAAGTGAATTGAATGGGATGATTGTTGTAGGGGTTAGAATGGACCTCCTTTGGCATGGAATGGAAGCAGATGTGTTTCCATGAAGAAGGAAAAGTTTTGATGTTTCAACTGAAATGAAACAAATGAGCAAGCAGAAGGGCAAGTTTGGAAGCACACTCAGTACTCTGGGATGGATGCCATGTGACTCAAAAGCCATGCTTTTGTCCAGACAGAGCAGTGCTTTTTGGACAGTACAAAAAGAGATTACAGGGAGGAGCTTAGGCTTAGGATATGTAGCATCAGGGGGTGAGGAAATGTTAGAGTCATCCAGCATGGAGTTAGATGGGATGCTTGAATGGAAGGGAAGAAGAAAGAGATGGAAAAATTGGGAACAGTAGTGGTGTCTGATATTTTACGTAGCCTTGAAAATGATAAACTGATGTGGTTTTTATCTGAAAATATCCACAAACAAAGACCCAGGGTGGGAGTAAGAAGTGCATATTTTCCACTGTTTTCTTTATTTCATTTTCAGTTTTACATCATAGGTTATATGTGGAGGTTTGTCTTTTGGATTTATATCCTCTATCATATATGCTTTTAATGTGCTTGAATGGTATCCAATAGGAAAAAGTTACTTTTGAATGGAGAGAATACATTGTATGTTGTGACTTGGATTACTTTTATTAGACTATTGAGAAAAAAACTAGGCTGACTTCTACTTGTCATTTGAGCTTTATGTTTATAAGAAAATGGCTGGATAGTTACAGAATTGGTTGAAAGTTGAAGTTTAGCAAGGGCTGCTGTTTAGTATGCAAGAGCATTTTCGAACTAAGTCTTTCTTTGCCGTGACCATATTGATCTTTCTAAAGAAAGAGTATCAACATTGAAAGGAGAGAGGTTGGATCGTAAGAATGGCCCAGTTAGATGATCAGATTTTTACTCTCAGTTGAGAAAGAATATTCTTAAGGTTCAGCTGATTTTCATTGAGGAGTGTTATAGCTAATTAATTATCTGAATGGTGCTACTTAGGAGATATTTTTACCTCGTTGGAGAAGGATACATCAAATGAAGCCTCTATGGTTTCTAGTGCCGATTTCTCTCTCTCTCTCTCTCTCTCTCTCTCTCTCTCTCTCTCTCTCTCTCTCTCTCTCTCCAACTGAAGAATAAAACTTCAACATATACTCTGTAATCGTACTCTGTAATCGTATATTTTTAAGGCTATAGACAGAATGTTCCTTCCACCTCTCTATTCTCCGGGTATTATTTTGGGTGCTTTGCACATGAACTGTTTTCATGTGTCCCAGGACTTGTGACCTGGACCTGTGACAAATGTGTAGCTGCTGCTTCTTGTAGTTCCTGTTTAGAGACTGATCACATGAAGATTGATCTTTATGGTACCTTCTTTTCTCAAGCTATAAAGTGGTGGACTTATCCTCCGTCTTTTGTCTTTAACAAAATCATCCCACCCTTAAGAGGTGGTTGTTCAAACACTTAAGAAAATCAGATTACTTCCTGCATTTTTTTCCCCAAACTCCATATTGATATCCTCGATGCCTGTTCACAAAACCTCTGGGAACTCCCAGTAGTTGGCCACAGCAAAAGACTCTTCATAACTGGTGAGTGGTAGTGCCACTTCTTAGCCTTTATTGTCTTATCCTCAACAGGCCATTGGTAGAGGGCAACTCTAGCGCAGTGTTTTCTGAGGTTCCTACTGAATGTTCCCACCAACTTCTACCTCGTACCCACTTTTCTTTCTTTATCAGTCTTCCAAGATAGTCGGGATTTGACCAGTTTTCCCAGTCCCACATTGGCCTTTGTAAAGAAAATAATTTATTAAGATACTGTACAAATTCAGAGGAACAGGTTAGGAAATGTTTAATGTGTAGTAGCTTGAATTGAATGTTTTTTTTTAGGAAAAAAAGAAGGCAAAAACAAAAATATTTTGAGTTATGCGTCAGGATAGCAAAGTAATAATTAAGCTGTTGTACTCCTAACAAGTGAAAATTGAATAAAGTTGCTTTAGTAGAAACTGTGATAGAAAGAATTTTAAGTGATTCTAGATTTTAATAGTGGGTAGTTGTTGGTAGGCAGCCAACGATCAGAGAGGTATATTACAACTAATACCCACCTGGGTATCAGGAGGGTTGTTGACAGCTGGTTAGTGAGCCAGCACTTAAATGGCTGTCAGGTTTCTTGGCCATGGTAGCTGTCTCTTCTTTCTGTCTCACTCACATGTGAACTACTGGCATTCTGTCCACAAACATACAGTTTCTCCTTGTCATACATAACACCTGACAACACAACTCACACAGCTCATTCTTTGTAACTCTAGATTTTCTTGTGGTAAGCACTGTAGGCTAGCCCTGCCTTTTGGAAAAATGGTAGAAGCAGTAGAAAGGAGTAGTAGAAGGAACATTTAGGCAGGAGCATTACGTAGAAGTATTGGTTAGGAGCATTGGATAGAAGTAGTCAGTAGGAATGTTTGGTAGGAGCCTCTGCAAACTGCACTAGAGTTGCTTTCAGCCAGTGGCTTCTTAAGGGTGAGGCACAAAAGGCTAAGAAGCGGCACAGGAGCTCATTAGTTATGGAGATGATTGCTATGGCCACCCCCTCAAGGGAGTTCCAATTAGAACAGGGATCAGAGATATAGTAAGATAGGAAAATCAAGTTGAAGAATCTGTTTGCATAATGCAGAGTTTTTATAATTGTAGTTTTTTGTAATAAAGCTTTCATCTCTGAGAGGAAGTGAATTTTTGCAATTGTGATGGTAAAAATATCAGATCTTTGGTCTTGATCTCTGAAAGCATGGAGGGAATCTCTGCAAGAATAAGTTGTTTTTTGGATGATTACTGTAAGAATTACAGAGGAGTACCTTTTTAGCATACTTGGCAAAGTATACTTAAGGATTTTCATTTGAGTGTGTAAAAAAGATTTAGAAAGGGTAGAGAAAGCTAAGTTGTTGTAAAAAATACTAGTAGATTTTCTCAAAGTCGTCACTCATGGTTATTTTTTTTTTTTTTTACAGTTGCCGAGAGTACAAAGACAGTGAAGGTCGTGTGCTAGTTTTTGCTGTGAAAAAGGGCACAGATTCCACCATATTTTGGAAAGCCACTGTACGTATTGCATGTGTGAAACTCGATACAGCAACAAACAAGGTGCAGTCATATCGTCTGCTGAATATACGCCAGTTTCTACAGGTATGTTACTCATTGTTTTTTGAGAATCAAATTGAATCTAGAAACCTGATCCGAAGTTCTGTCAGGAAAAGTAAATGTAGAGATGTTAATGACAGAACTAATGTTGGTGTATTTAAGAAGTTTATTGCTCATCCAATCCTGGAAGAGTGTCTATGATTATGTGGGTACTAAGAATTTTTGTCATATTAACATTTTTGTTACTTTTGATAATCATTTACAAGGGATTTTTGTCGTTTTTATACCCTTATCAAACCTTTCAGTGCGCATGTGATTTTCTTCATCCATTCCCTGAAAGTGCACAAGTATTTTTTTTTCACACATGATCGCCACATCTGCTTCCATTGATTCTCTTGCTGTCATTAGTAATATACAGAAACCAAATTCCCTGTCCACAATCAGTCCCCACAGACCTTTCTATGGTTTACCCTGTGTGTTTCTCATGCCTGAGGGATAGTGAAGAAAGAATACTGCCCATGTATCTCCTACATGTTTTAGGTATCAAATTAGGGCAGGAGTGGGGGATAGAAATTCTCCAATCATGTATTACATAATAAAAACAGAAATAGGAAAGAGCTAAGTGAGGATCTTTTTTCCTCTAAGGCTCTGTCAGCTGTTCTGGATGCTACCTTGCTTACCTTGGGGAAATAGCAAATAGTAATGAAGGAAAGAAAAAATATATATTTCTGTGTTTGAGTAGGTATATAGAAATATAAAACCATTTTTTTTCATGAGTTAAGAACCAAACATTTGTAGTGTAAGAAAAGCACATTATTAATTGGATTGGTCAGTCCTTGGTAAGAGCAGCAGCAGTTTGACACTGGATGTCAAAAATGCTGAAAATCCCCCTTAAAGGCTCACTAGTGTCCACCATGGTCACTGGTAAGTTATTGGGCCTCCAGGCAGTGCCAATAACTCATCCTTTTTTTTGGTTGTCATGTATAACTAACCTACAGAGCATGCAGAAATCAACTTGTATCTGGAAAGCATGTGCCTTTAACAAGGACAATAGCAATGAATGGTTAACAATAAACCATGTATTTATATATTATTATTATACACATATATGTACACAAATGCCCATACACTCACATATACATACATATACATTTCAATGTATACTTACATATACATACACAGACATATACATATATACACATGTACATATTC
>JAUUDY010008050.1:1381-16382 GCA_032361765.1 Panulirus inflatus
CATTAGCAACAATCTGAAATATACTGAACAAAGCATAGACTCTGCCCAAAAATCAGACTTATGAACTGTTGTAAGAAACTTCAATCACAAACCATCAGACACCCTACTTTGTCTCTGTAATTCTACTACCAAAGCCACATTTTGAATATTTGATACAGTAGTCACTAGTTTATAAAAAAAATAGGCTAGAGTTTAGAAAAGAGCAACAAGAATGATAACAGGACTAAGGAAAGATGAAGGAATTAAATCTTGCTTTTATAGGAGCAAAGGCTCTATGATGTATTGACTAAAGCATTCAGAATGGCAGAAATATTTAACATAAACAGATACTCTGTTCAGAGTACACAAGGATATGGTTATCAAAAAGAATGGGCTAAATCATGGAAGAAATGGGTCTTGTATAAGTATAAGGAAATATTTCTTATCACTTAGGATTATGGAAATCATATGAGTTGGCTGTTGTCATAGTTTCTCTTAAGTATGTAGGTACTAGATTCTCCTTTTAGTCATGTGGACTAATGGTATATTTTCACAAAATTAAGGTTTTATTTTTGGATGTGCTTATGTTAGCATGATATGGAAGCTTCCTCTTCCATCCTCACTTTTTCTATGCATGTTCTCTGGCACTTTGAATTGCAGAAGCTCAGTGCTAGAGTATTTTGTAAACCCTGCCCTGTTAAGTAATGGTGATAAGTGCGCATAAGACTATTTTGACTTTTTAATTTAATGAGTATTGCACAAGTAATTCCTTCATGCTAGGAATTTTATATGGCAATTGTGCATTCATTCTACTGTAAGTTTGCTGCTTATGTGCAGCAAATGCTACATAGCCTTGCTGTCTTGAATGTAGAGAGTAAGTAAGTAGGTAAGTTTTCCAAGGCCACACTCCCAAAATTTGTTAATCCTGTCGTAGACAACAGAAGTATTCACTGTTTTGTGAGAAATCTGATGTATGCCCGTAATGCATTTTGTATGTATTATTAGGTAGAATTTAATAGATGAGACAAGCTCATGATAGTAAAGCAAACATTTATTTTTTGATATTTTTCCGCAGTTGTTGGAGTCATGTGTAAAGAACTGTGGGAAACGGTTTCATGTACTTGCATGCAGTAAGGATTTTGTGCAGGACTTAGTAAAACTCATAGGTAAGTGTAACACAGTATACGCTGTTAAACTGCTGAATCAGGTGTTTCCCTCTGGTGTCTTAAGAGAATCTTGTTCTTTAGTGATATAGTTTGAGATGATTATTGAATGTAAATATTTTTCAATACATTCTTAAGTTTGCAGCATAAAAAGCATGGCTTTCATAACAAAAAAAAAAGAAACTCACATACACATTAATTGTAATTAATCCTGCTCTGCATCCTGTCACTCGGCATAATATTCTCTGTGATTGTGCACAACAGGTCTTCAAGTTAACAATGCATTGTAAGGATATAATTTTGATGAGAAACCTCAGACAATAACATTGAATATCATTTTAATGCGTTATTGTTTTGAAAAGCCTGGATATTTCTCACTTGTAGATGAAGCCCTCTTGTACTCACAAAAATGAGGTTTGTTTATGAGGATTTACCTTCTTTGACCACCATAAAACAAATGAGGTGAGCGAAGGCTCATTTATAGGACTTGGCACCCGTACAGCAAACCATCCATGCTTATGATGTTACAGCACTGTGAAGTGACATCAAGTGATCCTATACCTACGTTCATATTCACTTGCTCACTTGCACAGTTTGGACATGCTGACAGTTCCATGGCAATGTTGTACCTTTTTTTTTTGGGGGGGGGGGGGATTAAGGAAGTCTGTTTATGTGTTTTCCATGATACAAATCTTAAGTAATTTGTTGTGTCCAGTTTACTCATAGGCAACAACAGCATTAGCTGCCACAGTATGATGGTGCTTGTAAACTTTGTTGCATTGCTCAGTATGACCCCTTTATTTTACAATGGTTCTAGATCATTGATGGTAAACAATTTAATATAACAACAAAGCTTTAGAGGATCACTGGGACCGTTAGTTTGGATTAGGACATAATGCTTAACAGCATATCCTTATTCAATCCAGGATGGAAGTTTTAATCACTGCTACCATCCTGCATCCTAGGGTATTGGCAGGATGTTACAGACATTCACCAATATGAGCTTATTTTTTTTCTATACCTGTCTTTTACCATTTTAGTGAGGTAGCATCAGGAACAGATGACTGAGCCTTGGAGGAGAAATCATTGCTTAGCTATATGATTATACAAAGACAAATGCAGATTAGGTATTTCGATTATTAGCGAATGCAGGAAAGGAAACTTGACTTCATTGTGTCCTTTTCAGGTTAAGCATAGTGCTACAGCTCTTTAACTGCTTGAGTTCAATCCTTTTAACCAGTATATTATCATGAGATTGGTATTGCCAGCTTTTTTTGAAGATCTTTTGATTATAGCAGGTTTTGTCTTCATGCAAGAAAATCTTAAATTGCTCTTGAGCTCTTGAAAAGAGGTTGCTTTAGGTTTAGTAGGTGCTCCCAGTGTCACTTCACCTTGCATCAGACAGGACTATAGCTTATTTGTTGTACATGTACCTTAGCTTGTTTTTGATTTTGTGTTATCACCTTTTGGATTTTAAATGTCAGGATGTTTGCTCAGCTCTTACAGCTCCTAGGGCCAGGTGTTTCAGACACATGGATGATCACCCAAAACACTTTTTTCATTCAAAAGTGATTGTCACCATATTAGATCAGAGAGACAAGATGGTGTTAGAGTCTCTTGCTCTTACTTAGTCTTTGGTTAACTATTAGGCTGTCTTTTATAATTTTCTTAAAAGAAAGAGGGTTATTTTAAGTTTAGCTACAAGAAAAGCTATCCTTTGGTGGACCAAGAACAGTTGAAATTGTGCCGTAGAGCATGGTGGGAAATGGCAACAGCAGTACCATTGCCCCTTTTGGGCCCTACCTTAGGCTGCAGTTCATCAGCAAGATCTTGAGATCCTTGAAGTAAATTCAGTAACTTCCATCTTGAATATTGATATGGTTTAAAACCATTTCTATTCTTTGGACAGTTCTAGGACAGTTTCCTTCATATTGTATTTTTCTTTTTATGTGAATTATTTAATTAATGGTCATATTACACAGAGATACTCCTGTGTTAAGTTATGCTTGACATCAGTTCATGGACTCTGGTTTATCTTATCATTGGACATTCTTTCTTGACCTTTGCTGTGGAGGGAGGAATCTTTTGACTTCAAGCAAACTCTCAGAGAAGTAATTGTCGGTTTTTTGTTTTATGAAAGATGCCTTGGACCTTCCAAAAGAAGCAATGTTCTGTGGGGTCACTTTTTAGAAACAACAAATTTCAGGCAGTTATGGGCTGTCTGTGGAGCCTACATGTGAACAGAAGTTCCCAGTAATGAGTCAAAGATGACCTTGTTGATTTGTATCATATCTTGTTTTCCTCCAGTTTTGTAGCTATATCTAGGTTTTAAGAATTTCATCTGTCACAGGAAACAAGGGAGCTGACACAAGATGCTTGGGGAGGCAGTTGTTGGATGCGAGTGTCATACTTAACACCATACGAATATAGGTTAGAAGCTGTATCTTCAAGGAAGATGGGATGTTTAGCATTTTGCAATTTGATCTTTTTAGTTCACCGCTGATGTATCTGTAGCCTCCATTACTCAAAACTCTATATTCTTGATTTCATCCCCCTTACTTCATCCACATATGACACATTGATCCTCATAATCAGTTTTTCTTTGCTTATCCTCTCCATGTGCCCAAACCCTTTAGCACACCCTGGTTGGACCTGTTAGTCACACAGCACTTAATACCACACTTCTCTGTGAAACTAACCTTTTTATAGATGATTAATCTACTTCACACCCTGTGTTGTCCTCAGGCATTTTGATTCTAGCCCATCCACCTTCCAGGGTTCAAGACTCACATCCATGCATCACTGTTAGGACTGCCGTGCCATAGAATACTTTCATATGTAAAACTGTTCAGACAAATTATGTATTTTTTCTCAAAAATTGCTTTGGAATGTTTACTTTTAGTTCAGGAGACACCAACATATGTATCCTAGCCTTGTAAAATTAATGATAACTTGTTTGTAGAGTACAGCCCAACTGCTTGATAAGGTGCCTTTGTCCATATACCAGGGCTACTAATCATGTTATCAGATAATGATGCCACCCATAAACAGGTATTAATCTTACCATATCTTTAGGTGATTAAGTCTGTATTCTTATATTTCTTAAATTTTTTGCTTGTTTACCATTTACTGCTTATTGAGGTAGCTCTAGAAACAACAGATCCACTTGCCTAAATCCACCCTTTATCTCTCATGTATTATGCAGTGAAACCAGATACACCATCCACAGCCAAGTCCAACTGACTGCTCCATAGTTTCCCTGGCCCCTTCATATGCCACAGTTCTGCCCACTGACAGCCTCTCATTCCCATTATACTACATCTATCCAGTCATTCAAAATTGATTCCTGAATAATGCATGCTTCTATGCACTTGATCCTACGGATATTAATTAGAAAGGAGTTCCTGAATAGATAGTACCTTCATCTTATGATTTTTTGTGTGCAATCTTTATATTATGATAATGTTGCTATGACTTGTAGTGTGCCTAATATGGAATATCTTTGGTTCTGTTAGGTCCAAAAAATGAACCTCCAGCTGCTGTGCAAGAGAAGGTCCTACAACTAATCCAGGCATGGGCAGAAGCCTTCCATCACCAGCCAGAATTATCTGGAGTCTCTCAGGTGATTGTTTCAATATTTTCTAATTAAATTCCTATTCTCTTAGTATTTAGGAATTCATGTAGTACAGAATATGTAGGGGGATATCTGTTGAGAAATTTTAGACGTGGTAACATATGGTAATGATACCATAAACACCCATCTCTCACTGTATGGAACAAACATTCTTGAAACATTGTAAGCATAGTGAAATTCCATATGTTGAAGCTTGGTTTTTGATGACTTTTTTTTTTTTTTTTTTTTTTGTTTACTATTGCCCAAGGACACCATTCAAAGAAAAGGTCTTGGTGTTACCGAGGGCTTTTTCTAGGAACTGCTGCAGCTCCAAGGCTGTGCTGCCTGCTTGCAGTATTAGGGAAATGATGGACTCCTTTGGAGTTAGAATTTATTTGACAAGATTCTGTTCCCAATGATATAGCATCACCAAAGGAGATTTATCACTTGCTGTGTAAACTTCGAGCAGGCAGAGTCTGGTAACACCAGTTCCCAGTGCGTAATGACTTCCTTAATATATCTTAATTTTTCATATGAGTTACTTGATTTACATTCTCTTTGCTCCTTTGGTACTGCTTGCATTGAAGGTGCCTTTATTTTCTTCTTCATCTTATTGCTTTGGTTATAGCACAAAACATAATGGTGGCACCACAGAGAATATGAAACTTGTACAGGACCAAAACAAAAAATAAAGTGGTATGAAGTGCGAGCAAGGACAAGTAAGAGACTGCATGGAATGGAACACTGTGTATTGTCCAGTTATTGCCTTGCGTTTGTTAGAAGCTCAAATTTCTGTAAAAAAAATCTTATCCCACTGTATAACAAATTGGTTTCCTGATTTAAAAGTTCTGTTAAAGCAGATTTTCATATAGTGAGTTGCTGCTGAGTATTGGTGGATGTATGTGTAGGACTCTTATAGGGAATTGCTTCCACTGAAATAAGTGATGATATACCACATTATGCCATTTTGTGTTATTCAAGAAATGTACATAGGAAAATTTTCATTTTTGATATTCATGAAAACAGGTTATTTAGCTTGCTGCTAATCCATCTTAGATTTATGATTTTAATGAAAAATGTGAAAATAATCTTATTTTATGTGTTGATTGTATGTCTGCTGCTGCTTCTGTTTGGGCAAGGAAGTAGTTGCAATGCAGAGTGAAGAAAAATTATTGGCAGTTTGTATATTTCAGGTATATGCAGAACTAAAGCACAAAGGTGTAGAATTTCCCATGACCAATCTGGATACCATGGCACCTATCATTACACCACAGCGGGTATGAATTACTTGTATTTTTTACCCAGTGATCCTTCTTCTGTATTCTATCCTTTATCTGAGACCTGTGTTCAAAGTTTCTCTAATATCATGTATCCTTAATTTTGTGATTCATAGTACCTTTATAAATTACATAGATGATGTACATAATTGACTAATTGGCTTAGATTGTAAATAGGGTTGAATACAATATAGATATGTTGCAGTAGAGAAGATTTGCTTTTATTGTTTTTGATGACTATTTTTATGTTCTGTACATGAAAGTTCCTTTCTTTTAAAGCATGTTTATATGTGTATTTTCAAGTAGTTAACCAATTTTTCATAATGTAAGCTAACCTCCTTTGTGTGAAAAAGGAACTTTATGGTCCATGGATAGTTATTCCATGGAAGATTGTTGTTATTAGGATTCTGACTTTGATTTAGGGTACTCTGGCTTTTAATGAAAGGATCCAGCTTTTTGAATAGATATGACTGGTACAGTAGTTGGTTGCTCAAAAGAACATTTACGTCCTCCCTTAAAGTTTAGTTTTGTGTTATATCAGTTTGTTCTGCTCTTGGGTCATAATATTTATCATCTACTGACATATTACTCTGTGAAGAAAGAGGTATACCAGTATTACCTGCCTGGTATTAGGAGGGCTAGTAATGGCAGCATAGTTGTCAAGTTACACTTTTTTGACCCAGGTAGCTGTGTTTTCTTTCTGCCTCATCCACCCTTAAACCTCTAGCATTCTGTCAACAATCATACATTTCCTCTCTGCCACTCATAACACTTGACAACACTTAAATTGCACAACTTATTCTTCATAACTCTTGATTTTCCTGTGTTAAGTACTATGCACTAGTCCTGCCTTTTGGTGAAACGGTAGGAGCAATTGACAGTAGTAGTAGGTAGGAATGTTGGACAGGGGCATTAGGTAGCAGTAGTTGGTAGGAGCATTAGCTGGGAGCATAGGTAGTAATAGTAGGTTGGAACATTAAGTAAGAACCTTAGATAGACACATTAGATAGAAGTAGTTGGTAATAACCTATGAAAACATTGCACTAGTGTTGCCTTTGCTAGTGGCCTGTTTGGGGTGAGGCATTAAAGGCTAAGAAGCAGCATTGGAGTTCAACTCAAATGCCGCAGCCACCCTCTTGAGTGGGTTTGCAAAGGGAGTGGGCATCAAAGATAAAGACAGATTGAAGAGAGAAGTATCTTAGATTGCTGAAGCATTTTGATTTTTATTTGCAGACAGCTCCTGAGCCCCGTCCTCGCATACCTCCTGGTGCTGCAACATCACCACGTCACCAAACTCCTAAACAGACGACAACCACTCCAGCTGTTCCAGTTTCCTTGACAGCTGAACAACGAGCAAAGCTGCACAGTGAGCTAGATGTAGTGGAATCAAATGCAAAAGTTTTGGGAGAGATGCTATCAGAACTTAGCCCAGGAAAGGAACACCAAGATGACATACAGTTGTTACAGGTGTGTAGATATTGATTCTATATATGTTGTTTTACAGACATAAACTCTCAGATGTTGTGCTTGAATTGATAATGAAATTTCCCATCTGTAATCATACTTTTAAGTGCCGGGGACTTTTACATTTTTCTTAGCTTTTCAATTGTTCTCAGTTTTGTACTCCTACTCTGCTTTTCATATAAGTCCATACACTTTGCTGCATTTATTTTCTTATCATTTATTAATGTTTTCCATTTCTCAGCTGCCCTCAAACTAGATTATCATGCCACCTTTCTATATGATTGTAAACAAAAAATCACGATGGAGGCTAAGACATTTGATTTAGTTAAACAGTGTGGTGATTTAAGCTCTGTAGAATACTTTAGAATTTAATTTGAGATTTGATATATGTTGTCATTATGTTTGGAAAAGCCTGGATTGTAATCCTTCATGCAGGAAACAGCATTTATGAACTGGAATGTAAGACTTAAAGCATTACTTTCTCCTATATATTTTAATGAATTATATGACTCTATATATGAATGCAGGAACTGCACGCAACTTGTCGAGCTATGCAGCAACGTGTGGTTGAACTAGTGGGTCGCATCAGTGATGATCTTCTCACTGCAGATCTATTACGTATCAATGATAATCTTAATAACCTTTTTCTCAGGTAAGTGCATTGATAGACTTAGTTATTTGTTACATAAAGATTACATACGTTGGTGGATTCTCAGGGAAAGTGATTTATTATTCTGACAGCAATGGAAGCCAGAGAGTGAGGTGAAGGGATGGAGTAAGGGAATATGTGGGTGGAGGGAGTGTAAACATGGAAAAGTGTGTGAATTGTGGAAGGATACAATTGGATGGAATTGAGATAGCTTGGTCAACCCATGTGGACAGTGGAAGATGAATGATAATTTTTTCTTCAAAATTGTTTGCAATTTCCCACATGAACAAGGTAGTGCCAGGAACAGAAGAAACTGTCTTATTCACATACATCCACTGTTTAGATGTCATTGATGGACCAAAGTCAGAGAACCCACTTCACATCACGAGTCCACAGATTTTTTTGTGGTTTCCCCTCACTACTTCATATACCCTGGTTCAGCATGTTGACAACACAGTGCTCCAGTTCACTATATTCTTTGCACACCTCACACCCTCCTACATGTTCAGACCCCAAACTGTAATACTGACCTAAATCTGGAGGAGCTGGGAGGTTTCTTGCTTGAAAGACTATTCTTTCAGAATTTTATGTCATTGTTTTCTAGAGTATCCTTCCCTTGGTCAGGTGGTTTGTTAAGTTCCAAATCTGTTAAGTTGAATATACCCTGAAATTTTGCTTTTAAGACCAACTTAAAACATATGAACCTAGGAAATGATGTAGAGTGGTTCTCTGATTTAGCAAAAATTTTTCTCCTTCCCTGATGAGTTCTGTATTAGCTATTTTCAAAGACCAGTTTGGTTTGATTGTCTGAAATTTTTCATTATTTTCACTTGAATGTAAGAGCTGATTTTGATATTCTCCTCTTTTGATATTATTATATGTTTGCATGAATTGTTTCTGAATGTATCTTAATGCTTTTGACATTCTTAAGTGTATTACATGAACGGTTAATGATCTAATCACTTAATTTTGTACAGTATCACATGGGTTTATGGAAAATATCAATAACATATGCATTTTTTGGTCACAGGAACATACTGTAGTTGATGATAGCGATTATGTAAGAAAAAATTACTTTATATTGCAGGTATGATCGTCACATGAATAAGGTGAAAGGTGTTGGTAGTCCTACAAAGTCTTCACCACAGCGTCCATCCCAGCCACCACAGTTACCAACCCCACAGCGAGCACCACAACAAGAAGTATCACTAATAGACCTTGCAGATGAACCCCCTTCTGCACAGTTGGCCTCTCTGAGTATGTAATGTCTCAGTCCTCTCTTAGAACTTTGTTGGTTTGTGTAATTAGTGTGTGCTAGTGGGTAAGAATCCATGCAATTGACTTCAAAATTTTTATTGTTTAGGCCTAGAAATTTCCTATTGCTACTACCAATTATTTCCACAAGTCTGCTCTTTTTATGTTATAACTGTGCTTGTTATTAAGAATATGATGCATATCATGTAAACTTCAACTGCAGGATATATTAATTAGACAGAATAAACAAGTTTTACTTCATTAAAAATGGGATAGTGTTATTAAAATGAAAAGCAATAATAGAAAATTCATCTTTACAAAACTCCCCTGAAAGTGGCTACAAATCTAGTGAGAAATCTTCGGTGAGATTGTATAATCATCAGTTAGCAGATAGGAGTATTGTCATGTTGAGGTAGATAGTATATGGTAGGCAGCCAATGACAGGGAAGGTATATTACCAGTACTCCTTGCCTGGGTATTGGGAGGGTTAGTGACTGGTGAGTAGTGAACTGGCATTTTAGTGGTTATCAAGTTGCACTCCTATCACCCACATAGATGTCTGTTCTTTCTGCCTCACGCACATGTGGAGCACTGGTATTCTGCTCACAAACATACAATCTCTCCATGTCATAAATAACACTTAACAACATTTAACTTGCACAACTCATTCTTTGTAACTCTAGATTTTCCTGTGTTAAGCAATATGCACTGGCCCTGCTTTTTGGCAAAATGGAAGGAGCAATAGATAGAAGCAGGTAGGATCATTAGATACAAGTAGTCAGTAGGAACATTAAGTAGGAGCCTCTGCAAACATTCCTAGAGTTGCCCTTTCCCAGTGGTCTGTTAAGGGTGAGGCATTAAGGTGAAGAAGCGGCATTGAGTCCATTAGTTATAGAGATTATGTTGCCATGACCACACCCTTGAGGGAGTTCCAGTTGAGATAAGGGATCAGGAAAGTAGATACAGAGAGGGCCTTGCTCCAAAGGAGTCTATTACTTCCTTGCTTCTTTGCTGTGTTATACCTTGAAGCTGCAGGAACCTCATGAAAGGGGTCTTGGCACTGGAGTCCACTGGTTATGGAAAGACTGTTGCTGTGCCCACCCCCTTGAGGGAGTTCCAGTTGAAAAGGAGTCAGAGATATATATAGATAGACTTAAAAGAATCACCTAGTTTGTTTCCTTTACACCTTCAAAATAAGTTCTTCCCAAACATTTCAGTTATTTACAGTTTCCATTCTTTGAAGCATTTCAAATCCTTATGTAGCACTGAAGACTCGTGGCACAGAAGTCTGCAAAATACTTTTAAGGTCTCCACTGTATTATCTATTCAGCACATTAAAACAAGGAGAAAATGAGGGAGCAGTCTAGAATGTGGACAGAACTGTCATGTCTTTCACAAGCCAAGTGTTTTACATAGCTTTCTCCTTCATTTCTTATTTTCTTTTTCAGCTGTAGGAAATTCCCCAAAAGCGAAGAAAAATGAAGATGCTGACTTTGATATGTTTGCACAGTCCCGAACAGCTACATATGAAAACACCAAGACTAGGTAAGGCTTGAGGATTTTTCTTTTCCAAGTTGCACATGTATAATTTTCCCCATTTTAAGAAAAAATTGGTAATACTTTTATTGTGGGGATTGTTATTCAGCTCTAGAAATTTTATTTATAGAATGTTTAATTTGAAGCTTGATATGTGCTGTGGAAAACTGCAGTTATCATCTTGTTTAGATTTACAGCTGGACAAGCCATAGATTAGAAAGCCTGGCCAAAAATATAAAGTGACTACCCCTACCCATGTTGACTGGCTATTGAAATTCTTATGTCAGAATTCAAATTGGCCAAGACAGTAGATTGTATGTTGAGCTGCTCTTAGATATTGCAAATACACACCCGTTGATAGTGGTTTGAGATGGTTTGATCGAATAAGTAATGAAAGGGTAAGAGATATGTGTTAATAAAAAGAGTGTGGTTGAGAGAGCAGAAGAGGGTGATGAAATGGTTTGGACATATGGCAAGAATGAATGAGGAGAGGTTGACAAAGAGGACATATGTGTCAGACATGGAGGAAACAAGGAGAATGGGGGAGACCAAATTAGAGATGGAAGGATGAAGTGGAAAAGAACTTGAGAAATTGGGGTCTGAACATCCAGGTGGATGAAAAGCAGACACGGGATAGACTGAATTGGAACGATATGGTATACTGGGGACGATGTGCTGTCAGTGGACTGAACCAGGGCATGTGAAGCATCCAGGGTAAACCCATGAAAGGTCTGTGGAGCCTGGTTGTAGATAGGAAGCTGTGGTTTTGCTGCATTACTCATGACGTCATGAGCTAGAGAATGGATGTGGCCATTCTTCATCTGTTCCTGGTACTAATGCAGGAAACAGTGATCAAGTATGAAAAAGAAAAGACTCCTTTAAAAAGTTGGGAATTTTGTATTAGAATTCTTAAATGGATTCTGACATTTCTGTAACCCTTGAAAAAAATCTCATCTTATCCCTTAACTAGAATAGAATTTCCTTAGAAGCACTGGAGGCAGACTTGACTGAGAGACTACTGAAGCTGATGTCTATTTGTTTGTAAAAATAAGCATGCATGACAACTTTAGAGTGAAACAGTTAATTTGATTTTTCCCTTCTAGCAAAATTTTTATGATAGTAGACAACAAAGTGTACCACTTCATGTGACTCAAATTTGTTAACATGTATATTTGGACTGATGCTGTATTTGTAACAGTGGCAGTACTTACCAAGACAACAGTGAGATGGATGTGTCATCGGCATCCCTGGGTCGTACAGCACAACTCAGACATGCTCCTGTGAGTACATACTTGTCCTTGTCTGCCTGCATCCAGTACCATAAGCACATCTTAATCCTCACCACCCTGCATATTGTCCTCACCTCTTTTGCCAACCCATTATGTCTTTTAACACACCAGTTAAGTTTAAGATCTGCCATGGTTTTGTTCTGCAAGAAGGGAAATACATTAATTGTTTTGAAACCAGAATCCAGTTAAGTACATGACAAGTTTAGAAAATATATGTTGATTCTGCTTGCCTATGTATCTTATATCACTACTTCCTTCTCAGCTTAATTGGGTGAATCAGGTACACAGCTGCTGCAACGTCAAGCACACTCATTCTCAGTCCATTTCCAGTGTGTTAAAGCGAATAATGTACTTTCAAACTTTTAAAAGTGTTCCTTACCTTTCACTTTAAAAACCAATGTCTCCATTCATACTACCTCTGTACACAAAACACTTCCATTGCAACCAGTTCCCAGTCATTTCTCTAACATCTTCAGAAATACCCATAACCCTAAACATTTCTCTCACTATGTCTGTTCATATTTTCTGTGGTTTGCATCTCTTCCTTGAAGCTTTTATTTTATGGCTGTTTATAATTTTGACAAACCTGTTTACTTACTTTTTACCTAATCATGCCATCTTAAACAAATTTCATCCATGCACTTTTCTCATGACTTCACACCATATGACCTCACATCTTTATTCTTCAGTTTATCTGTCATCTTAATTCCAGCTGAACAGTGCAAGTTGTCCATCTCTGCTGCTCTTATTTTTTACCTATCCTCTTCTATATACACTTGTGTTTCACATCTATATGTCAGCACTTGGACAAGTACTCCAAGCAAGCTCTTGCACTCTCATCCCAATTATTTCTATTCTTTTGCATTTTCAGTGCACCCCCAATTTTTTCCCCATGCTCGAATCTGCTTTCAGCATCAACTTTCCACATACCATCCTGACTAAACTTACTCCCAAATATTCAAACATCCAGAACTACCACTTCTTTTCTCTGCCTACTGATCTCACCGTCTAATCTCCCATAACTTTCAAAAACTAGTGTCTTACTTTTATTTAAACTTATTCTCAGTATCCTCCTCCTACATCACTGTATTGGGCCTTTATTCAGTTACCTCATCCTTTTGTTTAGCTGATAACAGCATCATCTACATCCAGCAACCATGACAACTTTCATTGTTTTTCTCCTTGGTTAAATCTCATTTCACAATTACTGCACCTCACACTCATTTCAAGCAGTACTCCTACCATAAAATCATTGATAAAGTCATGCAAGCTTGATGCACTCCCACTTCTTTTCAGATCATTCTGTCATACCACCACTAACTCACACATACATTACTTCCATAATGAAAGCTCTTAACGGCACTCAAATGTCTTCTGTACATTCCACATAGAACAGGTTCACAGGCTGTGTGTACCTGCCTTGTTTTGGCCAACTTAACCAACTTCAGAAGGTTTTATCTTATGCAAAATGAAAACCCTAAAGAAAAATATGCCTAGGTCTTTGTAGTCACCTACTCTCCAGTCTATGTATGGTTTATGTTAAATGGTACCATATGTATTGAGTCCCAAACTGACATTTGGTAGCACCTCTCTCAGTGACTCACACTGGGCAGTCACCCAAAGTCAGTCATTTGGAGTGGGAAGGTCATACAAAGATAATTTTGAATACAGTAATGAAAGTTAGTTATGTCTTTATTGAAGAAGAGAGGTTTTACTGGGTTCTGCCTGCATGGGCTTACACTGTGAGTTAAAAGTCACCTTTGGGATAGGTTGTGTCATCATCATTGAACAAAAGGAAGCACAGTCCTCTTGGGAAATTTTTTGCTCTAGAGGAGTTCATTTCTGAGTAGTTGTAGTAATATCCTTAAGTATTACAATGTTGAGTGCCCTAAAATCAGTGATACCAGTTTTCAGGGCCTGAGGTATTGAAAAGATTGTTATCACTTCACTGATACAGCTGCTTTAGAGGATATCATTGTACAATACACTTGCTGCTGCTTCCTATAGTTTCTTTGTGGAGATCAGTCACACAAGGACTGACTTGTTATGTTGTCCCCTTCTTTCCGTAAATAGTAAAGTTGAGGAATATTCTTTCTTCTTGCGTCTTACCCTCTTCTACCTTTAAGAACGGGTCTACAAACAGCTTCTTTTATTCTTCTTCTCATATGCTACCTTCTTTTTCTGAGATGGCCACAGTTTGGGCAAGTTTTACCTATGACATATCAGTCACTGAAGAAAAAATGAGTTTGCTCTATTTTGAGGTATACCATGCACCATGTAAGTTGTCTCATGTAATCTTCAGCCCTACTTTGTATCCTGTAAATTATATACCTTGTGATGTTTCTGGACCCCTGCTTGTGGTTACATAGTATGTAAAATGTTACCGTTGGTGAGACTGCATCATAATCATTGGATTAAAAAGAGTAATTTTTCAGGAACATCTTGCTTAAAAGGATTTCATCATTACCCTGCTCCTGATTGGAGTGCAGCCTTATAGCTGCCAGGGTTCCATTAAAGAGGTCCTGGGGTTCTATACTTAAACTATTGATAATATATTTATTTATTTTCCCTCATTCTCTTCAATATTGCTACCAGTGGAAGCATATTCTGTATGTTGTAATCCTTTTTTTTATGTGACTTAGTTTGAGCCTCCTTTGTATTATCAAAATCAGTATCTCATACATGTATATATATTTATATAGGAGGTCAAAAGAAAAGTGCAAGAGGTGAAAAAGAGGGCAAATGAGAGTTGGGGTGAGAGAGTATCATTAAATTTT
>JAUUDY010008161.1:0-16379 GCA_032361765.1 Panulirus inflatus
CAGACATATACATATATACACATATACATATTCATACTTGCTGCCTTCATCCATTCCCATCGCCAACCCACCACACATGAAATGGCACCCTCTCCTCCCCCTATGCATGGATGAGGTAGCACTAGGAAAAGACAACAAAGGCCACATTTGCTCATGCTCAGTCTCTAGCTGTCATGTGTAATGCACCGAACCCATAGCTCCCTTTCCACATCCAGGCCCCATAAAACTTTCCATGGTTTATCCCAGACGCTTCACATGCCCTTGTTCAATCCACTGACAGCACGCCAACCCCTGTATACCACATCGTTCCAATTCACTCTATTCGTTGCACACCTGTAACCCTCCTGTATGTTCAGGCCCCAATCACTCAAAATCTTTTCCACTCCATCCTTCCACCTCCAATTTGGTCTCCCACTTCTCATTCCCTCCAACTCCATCTCTGACACCTTAAGTGGCCCGTGAATGCATCATGATCAGGAATGTTAATGGCTACACCACATAGGTCCATATTTGAGGACTCTTGTTTTATGCAGTAAAAGGCCTACCATTTCATATATTACACTGGCTATAATGTCTTTAGGTATGAAACACATCATGGGGAAAATAATGTAATATGCAGTATTATGTAAATGTGAGACTGTTACATAATTAAAAGAGTTTCCAATTTTCATCACTGCTTGTCAGTGTGGTAACATATACAATGATGATCTGAAATTTGTAAACTACTGAAAGGTCATAATGAATTGTTTATTTTTGGAAGATTTCAAGCTTTAAACAGCAACTTGTACTTTTCATCAGTAGCAGTTAACAATGTCTATGCTTTTTCTAGGTGCTGTGTCTGATGTTGGAGTGGAAGATCATAGAGGGGTCAGACCAGTGCCTTCAGGTGGTAACAACACTGCAGTCAACACCCACAGGAAAAAAACGCTACCAGGCCCTATGTGACCGCCAGATGCATCTCAGGGAGCTGGTAAGTTCTTTGAATATATAGTTTTGCCTAAAACAGATGAGGACTTTTTTCTTGGGGGAGGAGGAATACATAGTAATGAGAGCATTTGGTTACTCACTAAAAACGTCTTTGTTGGATTGAATGACATATGGCAATAATAGAGACGATGAGAAACAGATCCTGAGTGGGATATCCAGATTTAAAGAATAAAGTGAGAAATAACTTTCAACCTTCTCTATCCTGACTACCTTGAAAAATTTTCATACCAACCTGATGAGTATTAGCAATATCTGAAATATCAATATAGATAACCACATCTATTTAAGCTAAGCATGTAACAGACATTTAAACCATGACTTGATGCTTAACCATTTGTATGTAAATCTTGGTATATCACAGCCATTTATGTACAACACATACTCAATGATCCACTGCATCATCCTTTCCATGCATTTTAATCCACTTGAAAATGGTTTTCTTTTGATATCATATCATAATTTTCTCCTCATGGTCTCCTCATATGTCCAAATATGTTAAATGTCAGTTAGTATTATCTAAACCTCCTAAAAAGCTCATTGTATTCTCTGTTTAGTAGGGACTGTAATTGGGTACTTCCACCATGGTGTTCTATGGAAAGCTGAACTATGTGGAAATTTCTTTAAGCTATCTCGAATTGAAGGCGACATCTAACATGCCTATAATGAATATGGGAAACAGTGGTTCCTTCAAATGCAAGTTAGAAAATTCAGAACTCAAAGCCTACCAATACATATTGACTTATCTTTTTTCCCCATTTACATGAATTGAATCAAGACCAAAGCCATTATGCTCTGGCTCATATCCAGGATGCTGAAGTATTCCAGATTACTACAACACATTTCTAATCAATCACTATGCACACTATGTTGCAATCAAGTGAAATGTATATTTCCATTTACCTACCCCTCCACCTTCACATTTAAATGTCTCATTTGCTCATGACCAAGAATATCAGTAGAAATTCCCTATCCTTCAACTGTTTCCTCATTTCAGTTGTCCATCTCTTTTTGCATTTTAAATCTTCTTGTACTTTATTTAATCATGATATTTTTACAATTTCAAAATCTGGGCCTGAGAATTCTAGAAACTTTGTGAATTTGGAAAAATTGTCAGGGTTTAAAATATTGCTAAAAGAACAGTGTCATCACAAAAAGAACAATGGTAGTATCCATTCTGTTCCACAATGTTCAGCCATACTTTTTATTCACCATGTTTCCTTATTATCTTTTGTAGTGTCCAGTATAAGAAAACTGTAAGCAACCATGATGATGCTACACGCCCCTAATGCACCCTCACAAACTTGATTATAATGAACAGTTCTTCAAAAAAGCACAGATAGCACAACCAGAAGCCAAAACATGAAGTTAAAGAAGAAACTTGTTAGAAGAGATGCAACAAAATACTTTTATAGCATGAATAGAGGATAGATGGGATGGAATTAAATTAATTCCTAAGATAGTGAATGTGGACAGCATACAGAAGTTTAAAAAGTTGTGTGCTATTAGAGAGAGTTCAAGAATGAGACTCCACGGGTGTAGAACTCCATTCCTGTACAGTACAAATAGGTAATTACTAAAAAATGTCAGAGCTTTCCAATAATTTTCCATTTGTTTCATTAAGTGTTTTCTGAATCTGCAAATGTCACAAACACTTTCTTCTTTCTGACTTACTCTCTCTTGCCTTCCTAAAATTTACATGCTCCTTACTGAAAACATGATCACTTATCCATTTCAATAAGATCATACTCAGGCATATTGTATGTCTTCCTAACTTATTCTTCTTTGACTTCCATAATAAATTTCATTCCTTTTACCTTTATACAGGGGAACAGTCATTGCCATTAGTCTGCAATCTTACAAATAACCTTTATCCCAATCTGCTGTACATGCCTTCTGTATTTATTCAGTAGGTGTTTTACTTTTACTCTTTATAATTTTAGTCACCAAGCCTTCCACATCTGCTTTTTCACTTTCATTTCTATTGGTGCAGATTCTTCTTTGAAATGTCTATCTCTCCACATACCATTTCACAATCTCCCATCATTAAATCCCAATCCTTGAATCTCAAATGTCATCACCCTTATCACTTTTTCAAAGTACTCTCCCCATCTCTCAAGATATTAATTTTATATCTTCGCTTACAGATAACCTCTGATCCTTGTCTAGACTACCCTAACATTACACACAGACCTCCTGTCTGCACATATCATCCCCTTTCTTAATACAGTGTTCAATTAATTTCTTTTAAACTTTCATTTAAACTTTTTCTATAGTTCTCATTCGTTCCTGTGAATTATGCATACAGTAAACCCCTGTTCCAAGAGACTAATTGAGGAAGAACAAATTCCATTATATTCCACATTTTTCCAAGGAACATTATTACGTCTAATAGAATCTTACCTCATTGCCTCAAGGTTGAAGTGTTCAACGAGTAGCAGATACTACTCTGAATCAGAAAGAAATAGCTTTAGGGTCACTTGAATCACCTTCTGGTCAGAAATAGGGCCTGTATGAGGTGCAACCTACTCTTTCCACACTAGGTGCTCACTTATTTTCAGCTTTTCAGCCATGCTTAGGTGTTTTCTGGATCTCTTGGCACATGTAACTTTGATAACACTCTTATCTGCCATGATATGATGCAAAAAGACAGGATTTTTTACTATAAAAACATCACACTTACATGAAAACACAGGTACCAAGTTTACTTATGTGTTGACAAGTTGGCATTTATTGCAGACTGGCTGGCAGTGATCAATCTATGGCGTTTCATTAAGAACTTTCTACTAAAATTATCTTTGCAAGTGCAAAGGTACGAAAAATGATATTGCACCATTGTATTATTGTAAATCATTTAAAACTATGTGTATATAGACAGAAAGAACATTGTATCTTATTGAAATACAAAAAAAAATGAAGATGTGATGCACAACAGGCTGTCACATAGTCTGATGCCTGATGTCTTAGATCAAGGCTGGCAACTAACAGGCTATTTGGTTACATCCAAAGCAGTCCCACTGGGACTTACCAGCCTTATCAAATTAAATTTGTGATGTAATGAACTTTCATAAAAATGTCTGTTAAATGCAAATATTAGTTCACAGGGATCTGAAAGATCCATTAGACGCCAAATTTTGATATATATCAATCTGTTAGAACATGACCTTTTAGTACCAACATTATTACTTTCTTTCCCATGACGACTCACTAAGTTATCCTTTCCAACCTTCAATTTTCACATTCGTCATGTCAAAAAAAATGTATCAAACCATGCATTTTTGAAGATAGTCATACAACAATATAAAAAAATCACAGGAGTCACTGTAGAAATATACTTCATCCATTATTTCCACTATAATTATGTATACAAGTTTTGTAGATGGTTAAGCACAATGCACTAAAATGTGTCATACCCTAAGTTAATATTCTGTATGCTTATCATTTATTTTACCTACAATGAAATGCTGATTATTCATTACTGTTATTGTTTTTATGTATTTATTCATATACATAATCGCAGTTTCCCATGCCAGCGAGGATATATATCAACATATACATACATACACATACACAGACATTACATATATACATATGTACATATACTTGCTTGCCTTCATTCATTCCTGGTGCTACCCTGCCCCAAAGGAAAACAGCATTGCCATCCCCTGCTTTAGTGAGGTAGCACCAGGAAAATGGACAAAAAAGGCCACATTCATTCACACTCGGTCTCTAGCTGCCGAGTGTAATGCACTGAAACCACAGCTCCCTATCAACATCCAGGCCCCACAGACCTTTCCAGGGTCTACCCCAGATGCTTCTCATGCCCTCATGTTGACCCCGCTACACCACATCATTCCAGTTTGCTTTATTTCTTGCACGCCTCTCATCCTCCTCTATGTTTAGGCCCTGATCTCTCAAAATCTTTTTCACTCCATCCTTCTACCTCCAATTTGGTCTCCCGCTTCTCCTTGTTCCCTACTCCTCTGACACATATATTGTTTTTATTTCATATTAAGAAATCATTTCATGCAAAAATCTGTATGATTTATTGATATCTTTCATACAGCAAAACATAAAAGGTTTGTACTGTTCTTTGGTGCACAAGTCAGGTGCAGTGTTTTCATGGTCAGGCAGGCATTGGCAACACTGCCTCCACTATTGTTAGAAAACCTTCTCATGCCTAATCTAGGTCAATTGATGCTGTCATAGTCATTATCTATAAAATCACTCTCCACACAATGCAAAGAAACATCATCATCTTCAAATAATTCAGGATCATCTGCCTGGTCCTTTAAATCTAGCTAAAAGCCATTCAGTTTCCTTCCTAGAAACTTAAGAAAATGTGCTTTCATTGACATGGCAGAATGAAGAATGACTATGGGGAGAAAGTATTGTGCACTTCCTCCTTAATCACACCACCTAAGCTCAGTATGCAGCTCTGATACTGAGGTGTAAAACTTGAAGCATTTAAAGGCATTCCTCAGCTCACATAAATATTTGTCTGGAGGTGTCAAGGGGTTAATTCGAGACCTTGTTCTCTGCTTTTGCCTTTCACTCATCACTACATTCTGGCAACTTATGCTACTCTTTCTAACTTTTTTTCATCTTTTGTTTACCAAGCTGTTCCACTCTCCAAGTGCAACATTTCCTAATATATTTGTTCCTGAATGATTCTCCTGTTGTGGCCTCAAAGAAAGGAAAGATGTGGAAAAGCACATTGGAAATGCAGTAATTGATAAGTCTGTTCTTAAATGATTCTTCTGTTTTAGCATCAGACTTGTCAACTGTTATCATAAATTAAGAACCTCAAACCCTTATGCTGATAACCTCATTTCAGCTGGCAAGTCTTCTTTTACCTGTATGTTTTTTGTATTTCAATGATAGGATCTGTTTATGCAGTCTTCCAGTGCCTCCAAATCACATTAACCTCAGTTTGTACGTTTCAGTATTATCATTCACCTTCACACATAACTTATCTTGAAATCCTAGTTTTACATCTTTATTCCTCATCTTCTTAACTGCTATTCCCCTCACTTTCTTGAACACAATCCTAATTGATGACTTGTAAAATAAAGTCCTTTCCTACGTATTACAATGATGGTTTTGAAAAGCTTCATCACAACCCATTTAAACTCATCATATTTTCAAGTGTCAGAAATCAATTAATCATAGTCTGCTCTTGCCATGTATGATTATGGATGATCATCCTTCAATTGAGAAATATGTATTTGTTTCTGTCATACCTAATGATAATCATTAACAAGTATCCCTTCACCACTACCGTTTTCACTTGGAATTCCATGATTTTCTATCAATCCTCTCTTGCTTAAATGAGGATGTGGATGTCAATAAGTACAGTGAGCTTATACTCTGAATTTACCTTCTCAATTGCTCTTCTGAGTTTTCTCTAAAGTAACTCATTACCCTTTTCTTTTAATCACTGTTATTGCATATGCAACTTTTACAACCAATCTGTCAGACTTGAATTTTTGTAAATGACAAGCTAAGCTCATGATTACAAGAAACCATCATTTCAGAATATTCACCTTTCAGAAACAAACTCAAGCGTTTCCTTCCACAACCTTATGAACACATCAAACACATCTAAAGTACTTTCCTTGAAAAATTCTATCATTCCATTTCCATGACTTACAGTCATCATTCGTTCCTTGCACATCTTACCCGCAGTCATCATTCATTCCTTACATATTTTACCCAGCCAAGCATTAAGTTGACATGTGTTGTTGGGGGTTGTGCATGCACATTATGTACATCTGTGGCCTTACGCGTCTGTTTGGAAATTATTCTCTGTAGAGATGGTATCCCCCAATCCCAACTCCATTTGCTGGTAAAGGCAAGAATACTGAATTCCAAGCAGTTGATTAACAAAAAATCAAAGATGATTGTATAATAGCTGCTTAGAAAACAGGTCTAAAGAGATCTGACAGGAGTATATATGAATGATATACTTACAACCTCAGCTAGATGAAGGAAGTGAAGTAGGGATAAAGTAGTGATGAGTAAACTGGTAAATATTTCCTCATTGATCAAATGATAGGATCTGAACTTTAGTTTCATTTTGTGGATACCAGTAACAGCAACACCTTGCCAGTCCATACATGTTTACATTGAAGAATGAAATAACAATCATTTATAATTCCTTTTGATTTGAGAACTATTTCTTGAAAACATAGGCAAAATTCATAAAACCTACCTAATAGTACTGTGCACCCCACTTCTTTTTCTCATCTCTTTGCATATCTGCAAGATTCAAACAATTATTGATTTATTCATCCATTGTCAGTCTTCCTTAGGCAATTGAGTAGCTATCTAAGGTTATCATACAACCATTTCCTTACGAGAAGTTTTAAGATCTCCAAAAAAGACATCCTCTTTAATCCAC
This sequence comes from Panulirus inflatus, assembly GCA_032361765.1. Lineage (NCBI taxonomy): Eukaryota > Metazoa > Arthropoda > Malacostraca > Decapoda > Palinuridae > Panulirus > Panulirus inflatus. The sequence goes on from JAUUDY010008161.1 coordinate 7,388, forward strand.
TCTTCATTTATGTGCTATATAGCTCACATCTACTAGTAAATAGTGGATGAAGTCCATTTAATGGCCTTTTACAATTATATTAATTCTGGAAAAATTCTTATATTCAAAATGTTGTTTTCTCCATTGTAAAACCCCCCAACCAGAAAAAAAATACCAACATCCATATTATCTTTATTTTGTGCAGCCTCACTTCTGATATTTTTAAGGCAGGTTCTATTTTATCGAATGATCCAACTCAGTTTCTGGGCTGGCCTGAGTCACTCATTTACTCATATCTTTATTTCCTTTATTGTATCAATAAAAAGATGCTACTTCACTTGTGGAAATTATACACCAAAATAAACAATCCTCTGCAAAAACAGATTTACACTGCTATTGAATCTCTTACAATAGGATGAGTTAAGATATGCATGAGGTAAAAGTGTTTGAGAGATAATTTTACATGTAGAGATATAATTATAAAAGTAACAAATTTAATATAAGTCTCATTATGTAATTGATATTGGGATGGACAGTATATTCCCAAAATTTTTTTACATAGCAACAGAAGGGTGGCCCAAGAAAGCTCACTCTCCCCAGTCGCAGCACTGATGCAGATGTCAACCGTATGCTGTCTTCTGGATCCTTTGGAAACTTAGAGTGTCTTTCCTTGGCATTTACTCGTGTTACCAGTGCCTGCGCTGAGCAGCTCATCAAACTACCAACCCTCCGCTACCTCAACCTCTGGGCCACACAGGTTAGATGAAATTTTTTAGGTTGCTCAAGTACAAACCAATATATTTAACAGTGTTTATATTCAGTGATATATATCTACACAGTCAAGAATGAATCACAAAGAAGCAATTATATGCCTTTTTTTAACATATAATGAACTACATATGTCATAACTGTAGCATTAGACCGAAAGCTGCATGTCATTTTAAGGGCATGTCATAATTAACCACTTCCTGGCAATCACAATAGGCTTGATGTTTTATTTGCTATCATCTATGAGTTTTCACTGATCACATCAAGTTAAGCATGTACATTACCTCAGCTACTGTGAGATGTGTGATATAATAAAAATACTTCTTAAGCTGTGACATAGCTGTCCGTAGACAGTTGTACCAGTGTAAGTGATACATATTTCACCTTCAGATGATGTGAGTACAACAGAAACAACACCTCTCTCCTTGTGGCCTAACCATGTGTTGTTCAGACATCTTTAAAGTTATTTCTAGTAACCAATTTTGTGGTAGTGGTTTGATTAGTTTGAAGAGCAATTTGCTTGTTCCTTGATGGAGGAATGTTGGCCATTTGATAATAATTCAGGATGTTATCGGATTTTGCCTGCCTGTGGTTACACCATGAGAGAGGAGTCACCTTTGGTGTCTGTTGATGAAAGGGAGTACAGTCTGATCAAAGAACTTTTCACTCCTAGGAATTCACCATTTCCTTGCTGCTGAAAGTATAGCATCCTTGAAACTACAGGAGCTCCTGGGAAAAGGGTCCTGGAATGAAATAAGGATCCTCTCAAGAAAAGGGTCCTTGGGCAATTATTGAAAAAAGATATTAATAAATGATACAGTATTTGTGAGAATTATGACTCAAGCTTATAGTCTTTCTAGCTTCTTAAAGTACCATCCTTTTTTCATATTATTAGGTAGCAGACCATGGCTCAAATAAATGGGGGATTCTAGAAAATGATTTTTGGACTCCTTTGGCTCTACCTGCATATACATAACCCAGCAATGATTAGGAAAGATTTTCCATTGGTTCTCTACTCAGTTTTTTCCATCTCTTGAAAGGTCACAGCCAAATTGGCCCTCAGACTCCACTGACAATACATGCATAAGGATCTTTGGGAATCATGAAATAAGAATCAATATAATCAGGCTCATGCCCATAAGAATGAGGCACTAAACACAGAATACCAACCTTCCCATTCTTTCAATGACCCTGCCTGCCATATGGAGCTGTTTCAAGTACTTACCAGCTGTCATTCTATCATGATGTTTGTATTGTTATATATTTCCTTTTTTAAAGATATATAAAAAAGGAAATACATAACAGTATCTTTTATAATGCATTCTACATTGTAGTGTTTATGAGTGCAAAGATTATGTTGCATTTGAATGTGAAAAAGCAGATTGTAACAGGATTTTAGATCCTTTTGATTCCTACAGGTTCTGTATGATCCACTGGAATTGTTTTTCTTCCTGTTTGGACTAAGAAGCTTTTAAAGTTTAGAATTGTTGATATGCATTTGATCTCACCACATCTTTTTCATATTCCATTGTAATCTTGTTCCTCTCTTAAATACGTATTCATAAGTGTATGAATCAGTGTATTTTGCTATTTCAGCTCAACATATTCTTACACATTTGTTCTATGATGATGCAGCATACATCAAAAAATCGCTCGACTACTTAACTCAGATTCTGTGATGCTAAAATAGCCTGTAGAGAAAATGAGCCTCATTACTGGACCATTTGTTTGTGTGACAAGTATCTTCCATATCTTTGTTTTTATAACATTTATTGTTTCCTTAAAGAAAATAGAGAAGTTTTTCTGATTAAAGACTTGAAACACTAAACCATTCTCCAAGAGTTTCCAAAATTCAAAATTGAACAAAGACCATAAACCATTTTCTAATACCAGTGGGATGCTTTGGTAAGCCTTGAGGTTGTCCTATTCCATATTCCTATTTATCATGATTATAGAAAAAACACAACTTTTTAGACGGAAGATGTTTACGCACCTGAAAATGCCTTCTGTCATCTGCCCAGTGTGTCGAGGGTTCACTGAAAGTCTAAGACCTGTGAGGGACTTCTTATAGTGACTGATTATTTATATACATTCTTATTCAGATGATTTATTCATACACATTTTAGTCAGATAATTTCTAAATTATGCATGAAGACAAATTCACATTTCTAACAACTACTCTTTATCACTAAAGCTCTACCAGATCTAGCTAATACAGCAAGTATGAACAAATTGTCCATCATTCTTGCTTGAATAAAATAGGGAGGAGCACTTTTAAGCCTTTCTTGCTCAACATAACCCTTCTTCATGATCATGTCCTCTGTTAGCTAATTTACAACAGTGCTCCAGTAAGGGCTCTGTTAAGCTTTCTCAACTTGGCAGTCTTACTGACTGTGGATCCCATCAATCAATGGAAGATGTAGTTTCCAGTAAAGATGGAAAATAAGCAGGACTATGAGGTCTCCCCAATCTCTTCAGGCTAGACCAATAATTTCTCTCAACCTCAGTCTTCATAAGTGCATTTTCTCCTCTGTTATGTCTTTTGGGAAAAGCGAGCACACTACATTCTTGGAGTTCAAAATAAAAGCTCCAGGTTATGCTGTATTTCATCCATATGTTATGAGGAAAGTAGATTCAATTGCTTGTGGACTGTTTACTAACCTAACTAGCACACAATATCGGTGCTCACGTGTCAGTTTTTATTTTGCCTGTTTCCTTCCTTATATATTTCTCTTCATTCAATTTGCATCTATACTTTTCAAATAACATGAACAAACTGTCCTCATTTTCTCAAGATGTCTACCAAATCTTTTATTTCCTTGTTTAATTACAAAGTTTATTAAGGATTCTTCCCAGCATCAAAGCTCTCAAGATAGTCCTTAAAGCTCTCAAGATAATCCTTTAGTGTAAAGTCTTAAAACATGCCTGTCTAGGTACAAGAACTACATTTTTAAGATGATGTTTATAAATACAAAAAGAGAAACCATCTCTGCACAGTTTGTTGCTTAAAGGTTACCTGTTGTTAATGATATGGATTCAATCAGGGAGATATCTTTCATAATCCTTGACAATAACAGTATATCATGAGGCTCTTTCAGGAAAGCATACTGAAAAACTGTAATAACATTACACATCAATGAAATTACATTAATTGGGGATGACCAGTACTTTGTAAATATTTGAAATTTTTTGAATAATGCTTGCTCTGAATTTGTGCAGTTAAAATGGCTCAAACTTTTACAAATTATGAAAATTAATAGACAAAAGAAAATGGGCTATCATTTCTTGAAATTGTTTGTTACTTGGACAGAAGGCTGAACAGGAAAACCTGTAGTTCAGTTATGCATAATTAAAGAACATTCAAAATTTGTATACATTCACATTTAAGATTCACAGAAAATGGCACAAATATTTCCAAATTCTGAATCTCAGAAGTGATGCTTCATATTTTTCTCATTTTTTCTGTTAGTTCTTTGTTCTTCTCTTAAAATAGCATCAAACAAGCAACCAAACCTTGGAATTTAATCTACAATATCAGTCTGATATTACATTTGTCAAAAACAGAAATAAGGTCAAATTTTTTGTATGTACAATATGTGAATGTTTTATATGATATATATACACATCAAATGCAAATAACATTTGAAAACCAGGAAATCCCAACATATACCTCAGCAAATATATTCTGAATGAATCCCGAAATCCAAAAACTGCTTTGTCCCAGCAAGGTTGGACTGGATATTTACCTGAAATCTTGAATTGTAAGAATTCATTTTAGAGAAATTGTCTTGCTAATCTGAAAATACTGAGGAAAGATAACTAATTCACAACTACACTGTGATAATTACATTTCTATTAGAAATTAGTGATATTTTTTGGACAGCTTAGTCGATAATAATGAGTAATATATGCAAGTCCAGTAGCTATGTGTCACATTTGAGGATGGTGATAAACTGTTTTCACTTGGACTGAAGCTACAACAAAATCTTCTAACAGTATGTGCCCATAACTTTCACTTGTAAAGGAAATCTCATTGATAAAAATGTAATCTAAGATATTTCTCTTACAGTTTGGTGATGTTGGCTTGCAGCTCATATCAGAGCATCTTCACAAGTTGCAAGTTCTCAATTTATGTGAGACGCCAGTCACAGACAAAGGCCTTGAAGCACTGGCAGGTGAGATTAATATAACTGTCTTGTTCAAATATCATCAGTTGATTAAAAAACAGAGATGGTGTTATAAACAGTAAAATTGTTTTAATCCTGACTGTTGAAGGGTATTATGTATTCTATGAAAGTGCACATTCAAATGCACTATATTTGTGTGTGTGTGTGTGTGTGTGTGTATGTGTGTGTGTGTGTGTGTGTGCTTGCCTCACTCCACTGATAAAAACTTCCAGCAGCTTAGCTCCCACACCATATACACGTTAGACCTTCCACAAAGCATTTCTATCAACCCTAACATTTGTCTTCTCTAGATCAATAAATGCTACATAAAGATCCATCTGTTTTTCTAAGTATTTCTCACACACTCTTCAAAGCAAACTCGTGATCTACATATCCTCTACTACTTATGAAATCCCACTGCTCCTCCCCAGTCTGATGCTCTGTACATGCCTTCACCCTCTCAATCAATACCCTCCCATAAAACTTTCCAGGAATACTCACCTTTATCCCCTTTGCCTTTGTACAGTGGCACTATACATGCATTCCACAAATCCTCAAGCACTTCACCATGATCCATACATACATTGAATATCCTTACCAACCAGTCACCCCCTTTCTTAATAAATACCATCCAAGCCCTTCGCCTTGCCAGATTTCATCTTCTGTATGGCTTTCACCACCTCTTCTCTCTTCACCAAACCACTCTTCTCAACACTCACTTCTCACACCACCACGACCAAAACACCCAACATCTTCCACGCTATCATCAAACACATTCAACAAACTTCACGATTCTCACTTCATCCCTACCTGTTATCACTTTCCCCTTTCATCAATGTTCCCATTTGTTCTCTTGTCTTATACATGTTATTTACCTCCTTCCAAAACATCTTTTCATTCTCTCTAAAGTTTAATGATAATCTCTCACCCCCAACTCTCATTTGCCCACTGAAGGTAAAAAAAAGGCAATTATGTATCCCTTTGTCATTTACCTCTTCATAAATGTTGTATTAATGTAATTGTTTATTGCCAATATAGAGTTCACTGCTATTATCATCAACTGATTATTTGATATTTTCTGAATTCACTTGAACTCCCTACTGATGTTTTATTCCAACCGTTATTCATAGATGTCAAAAGCATTTTCCCACTATAGCTGGAAAAATTATTGTGTGTATTCACCTATAAATATCATCATAAAAGGTGTACGTTATGCAAGCTCCCACTGTCTTTCCAGGTAGAACAACAGCTAAATTAGAATTTTGTTTGTTGTAGAAAAAATTAAAAAAATTTGTAGTTTTCTTTATTTTAGATTGGTAACAAGATGAATATCAATATTACTGAGTATAAAATAATCAGTTTTTAAATTTTCATCTAAAGTTTCATTTAAAGAAGTGAAATTATATAGAAAAATGTAATATGTGTGGTACAGGTTCTTCATATCACAGAAATACATGCTTCAATATTTCTTCCTTTAATAAGTTTTCATGGGTTAACATTGTGTATGCTACATGGACAGTCCATCTACTTTCTACTAACCTTGTATTTCATTTCTTTAACTTTTTAGATTCTTCCATTCATCCCTTTTCCTCAACTTCCAGTTTCTCCCACAGGAGAGATGTTCTTACCTCTAAGTAACAACAACTTTCTTCAAGGGCTGCATACAGAGTTAGTATATGTGGTAATAGAATTATCCATAATGCCTGAAAACACTGTCAAAGATTTTTTGGGTGAATGCAGCTTGTTTTAATGACCCTGGCAGTTAATGTGCCTACAGCCTAAACAATCAACCAATCTGCTCTAGAGCCAGCATCTCACAAACATCCCCCTAAAAGAGCTTATTACACTACAGGTACACTACCGATTTTCCGGCACTTTTGGTCCCAAAGCCTTGCCGATTTAACCATTTTGCTGGAGTAACCATGGTCACATAATGATAATTCATCAACACACCTCTAACCCACTAAATATACATCTCCCGTTTGTCTAAAGTATACCACGGACTGCTAGAAATTTAAATTAAACAAATATTAAATGTTTGATGGCACTCTTAAGATGGTAAGTCTGTCCTTAGATTGTTTGAATCCTGTGGGGTCTTCTTCATCTTCTGTTGTTAGTGTTTTTCTAGGTGTGCATCGCCAGAATAATGCATTATACACCGGCTCAGGACTGAGGTGCTTGTTGGCTACAAGTTTCGCAAATTTGTCCACATACTCAGCAGCTCATTTGTGGTTTGAAGACCGCTTTTCTCTGCACCCTTTATTTATGGAAATTTCAGTATGCTTCTTGAATCTTTGAAGCCATCCTTCACTATAGTCATGCTAATGTTGTAATTTAAGTTCTTTATGGAACAACTTAGCTTGTTCCATTATCATGCCACCAAACAAGTCCACTCCATCACTGATGCTGTCGAAACCATTCCATAATCCCTCAGTTGTTCTCGGTACTCTTACCATCTTTCATAGTTTTCTAATCTTCCTTATATCATTATTCCCTTGTTACCACAGCAATAAACCCACTCCAACAATCAGGCCTAAATGAAAAAGACTTCTGCCAAAATTGAGATAACACCCTTGCTGCCTATGTTCCCAGCTAATATGACAATGATATGCTCATTTACATATAATAATCACCCTTCCTCCTTGTAACATATACCTGCTTCAGTTGTGGCAATAATTCTTAGGCACTGCGCCACACATTTGTTTATGTCTGGTCATATACAATGCTGCCAACCCTGCCAACATATCCCCAGGACTGCATCCAACCTGCCGAATTTAGTCTCCTAAACCTGCCCCTATTACAATTTGTATGTACTGGTCTTCATTTCCTTTAGAAGAACAAATGCTAATCATCTCCATTTTCAAGACCACTCAGTGGTTTATTACTGCCTAACTACTCAGATTTTAGTACTGTATCTAATCCTTGCTGTTTACTTTTTTATGTAATGTGATTCTTGAATTAATACAAAATTATCTTAATCATATTTTATTTTGTCCACAGCCATCAAGAGCCTAAGGAAACTAAACCTTAACAGTACGAGCCTCTCTGTGCAAACTTTTGAAACACTAAAAGAAATGCTACCATCCCTTCTAGAGGTGGATGTGCGCTATACAGATGCTTGGTGACCCTCGCCTCCCTCTGCTGATGTTCCTGACATCAGCAGATCACCAGCTGGGCCCACTGCTTTTCTTAGACGTGTCTTCAACCAGCTTGGTAGAAGGAGGAGAGACCGAGACAGGAAGCCACAAGACTCACCAGGGGAAGAGAAGAATAACACAAGGCGAGATTTCATGTGTTTACCCAGGTTTGAAGGGAAAACTCTCTGTAAGAGAAACTGTTTAGTAAAGGCAAAAAGTGAAGAACAAAGTACTGTTAAAAGGAATCTCTTTGTCAGAGCTAGCAGTGAAGACCAAAGCACAATTACAAGGAATGCACTTGTCAGAGCCAATAGTGAAGAACAAAATGTTCTTGTCAGAGCTAATAGTGAAGAGCAGACTGCTGTTACAAGGAATCTTCTCGTGCGAGCCAACAGTGATGGCAAAAGGTACAAGATTAACAATCTTGTGAGCGAAAGACAACGAGCAGTTGCCAGCCAGGAAGCTGTGCATTACAAAGAATAGATCTTTTCACCTAGCCTACTGAAAAAGTATTAATATGAGAGAACATATAATTCATAATGAATAATTCTCATGAGTAAAAGTCTATGCTACTAATAGTAATATGGTTGGAAACAACAATTAACATTGAAGAGCATTTGTTAATGATAAAAACTAAAATGTGAGATCAGCCTGCCTTCAAGAATCTTAATTTAATTTTGTTTCTGTTGTAGGAATAGCTATGACTATCAATTTCAGTTCTATTTTAAAGTGACTGAATCAGTAATGAGTGAGTCTTTTTGTACTTCGGTTTATTTGTATACAATAGAAAATCTTTATAAACTGAAAAATGTATGCTATTTATTCTGTAATTATCATATAGGATTTGTTGTACATGTTGTACATGTATGTGCATTTGTGTGTGTGTGTGTGTGTGTGTGTGTGTGTGTGTGTGTGTGTGTGTGTGTGTGTGTGTGTGTTTCT
>JAUUDY010008271.1:0-13126 GCA_032361765.1 Panulirus inflatus
TCGTCTTTTTTTTTTTTTTTTTAGGTAAGTCTATGTGCAAAATAGTATTGCACAATTCATTGAGTTTGAGTCTTGTTAGTTTTATATCTTAGTATTTCTTTGATTATTCATAAAAAAATTTATTGTTATCTAACTTTTACAGTTATCTGACATGCTGCAGGTTTCATTTTGGTTGAATAGTCAGACTTCACTATTTTGTAACTGCTGTTTGCTTTTATCCATTTGATGTGATGATACTGTAAGGATGCAGTCAAAATTATTCCTGTGGTAAGTCTGTCTGTTTAGGAGGGAAACATAGTTTTGTTGTTTCTATTTTGTTAACTTTATAATAATCAGGATTGCAACCCTGGCTGTTAATCTGACACACAAATATCAAGGTTGTAGTAAAGATATATTTTTTTTGATGGTGTGTTGAAAATGCATCTAGCAAGGGTGTGTTTGTTGAGAGTGAAGTGATGTCTGTCAAGGATGAAGTGAAATGAGATTTATGATGGGTATTGAAGAAGCATTTGTTGAGGGTGAGATAAACCACTTGTAAGAGGTGAAGTAATTTAGGTTTATTGAGGGTGTAGAGAAGATTCCTTTGCTGTAAGATGTACTGCATTTGCTTGTAGATGTTAACAGTTCTAAGTTACAGTATTGCTGTTCATATTTTTTTTCATACATATTCGCCATTTTCACACTTGCGAGGTAGCGTTAAGAACAGAAGACTGAGCCTTAAAGGGAATATCCTCACTTGGCCCCCTTCTCTGTTCCTTTTTTTGGAAAAGTAAAAACGAGAGGGAAGGATTTCCAGCCCCTCTGCTCCCTCCCCTTTTAGTCGCCTTCTACAACACTTAGGGAGTACATGGGAAGTATTCTTTCTCCTCTATCCCTAGTGATATTTATTTGATTATTATTTGCACCCACATTGAAAGACAGTGCACTTGTTTCCTTTGAATTAGATACAGTATTTTACATCACATACGATGCATAGTTTTGCTTAGGGAATGCATTTGCCAGTACTGTACTAAAACCCAAACTACCCCATTTGACACACTAGTCCCCAGATGACTGTAAAGTGAAATATATATGATTATATATTATTAAAGAAAGAAACGAAATGATATGTTGTTAAGGAACAAAAAGAAGTGAAATCAATCTATCTATGTATTAAAATCATTGTAGATATAGAGGTCTATAGTCAGTAAAACCTGGAAACCCTGGAATGGATTACTTCTTACATGCACAATTTTCTGCTAGATTTGTGCTGTATTTCACATTAATAAGCAAACTCTCAGTGGCTTATTGAAAAAATGAGGGATTGTGCTGAAGAACTGTCGCAGCAATTTGCTGATTAGTTTGATATGGTGTAGCAGAGGAAGTGTGCACCCATATTCCATATATATAATAATGGATTATTAAAAAAAAAAAAAGTTGAATAGATAATTTAAAGATTTAATTTTTATCATTCATTTGGGACAAAAAAAAAACAAGGGAAATGGTGATCTGTAAGTAAAGTTTAGTGTTTTATTGCCATAGCAGCCAGCAGCCTTAGCAAAGCATTGAGAAAGCAGACTTAACTGTTGTTCTTTTCAGCTGAAACAAGTTTTTCCCCCACTTATCTACCAGTTTGTGAGATTTCAGCATTGAGAAGTGTTGAAACCCTTTTGATGTAAATGAGAATGTCCAGCTTAGTGGACTTTGATACTAAAGCCAAAGCCATAGGGAGTGTTGAAAGAACTAGAATATATGCATGATCATGATCTGTAACTCATTGATGATTTTCGAGTTTTACCTCTATAATGTCTTGAAACACTGCCAAAACAGATAAAAGCTTCCAGCTCATTGATGCTTGGTCTTTTGAGAAGAAGAAATCACCAAGAAACTGTTAGTCTAAAGGTTATATATCAGAAGTAATGTAGGTTAGGCATAGGTGAGTTGTTTGAGAAATCCATTATTTTTTCCTAGTATTCCTTGCTAAATTAGAGGTACATCTTATGTGTGGTGTGTCTAATATGCCATACAATGCAGTGTTCACAGAAGTTATCATTAGACGTACAATGAAACAGAAAATGATAATAAAGCCTTTGATAAGAATAATCAGAGCAACTTCTGTTGAACATGAAGGAGCATGAAAGGAACATGAAAAGCACCAAAAAAGCTTTATCTTAAGTTGAGAGACTGATGAACACTGAGGAGGAACATGACTGTAAACTTTACAATTGAGGGTGCTTTTACAGCTATGGATGAAAATTCCAGTAGCACCAGATGTAGACTTTTACCAAAATTTGTTTGATAGTGCCCAAATCCAATTAGTTGAGAAACCTACTTTTGAAAAGATATTGTTAATATTGTTGAAGTTGGAGAAAAGTTTAGTACAAGTGATCACTGACAAGTTACTTTTGGTTTTTTTTCATCATTGCGGGTAATGTTAGTTAACATGATGGGGTCACAAAGAAAATACCAACTTTTTCACAAATTTTAAAGATCTTTATTCATGAAAGGTAAATCTGGGATGATATGGTCAATGAAAACATGAATGTGGGTTGGAAAAGCTTCAGTAAAACAAAACTTTAAGAAAGTAGAGGGAAATGTATGTGTCAAACAGGAAGCAAAGATGATGGAATGATGAAATAAGGAAGTGCCTGTTGTTTATGAGAATTAGCTTGTGAGAAAGTCAGAGAACAGTAGTTATTTTATAAACAAGAAAGTCATTCCCCAGTCAAGTCATTTATTGATTACAGAAAGCAGTGACGTTGTTCAAGACAGCAGTCATGGCAAACACCTTAAATGAATTTTTGGCATGTGTTTACAATCAAAGATGCAAAGCATGTCCTGAATCCATTATCATTTAAGTAAATGTTCTTCATCATATTGAAATAAAAGGTGAAGACATTAGTTGCAGTAAATGGAATTAAAGAAGATAAAATGGCAGGCTCAGTTGAATTTTATCCAAGGACTATGGAAGAAGCAAAAAATTAGATGGCTAAGCAGTTGCGACTGCTCCTCTTTACAGTAAGTCACTTGCATTGGGAAAAGTTTTAGAGGAAACTAAGTTTGCCAGTGGAAGACCCATTAGCTTATCGTGTGTTGTTAGAAAACTAATGGAAACCATCATTTGAGACAATGTAGACCATTTAGAGGGTCACCACAATTCTCCACTTGATTTCTTTTATGGTATAATCAACATGTATAATGAAAGTAAAGCAGTTGATGTCATCTGTCCATATTTTCAAAAAACATTTTGATAAAGGTTTGCATCAAAGGTTACTAAGCAAAAGTTAAGTCCCACGGTATTGAGAGGGGTTATGCTTTGGTGGATAGGAGATTGCTTGACTGGCCATAAAGAATTTTTTATGATTGCTGGTCAAACCATTGAAGGATTAGATATAAGTGTTGTGGAGATAGCAGAAAATGAAACCATGGGAGCTGAAGTTCCCCCTTTTTCCTTGTTTCTTTCCATTCTGACATATAAACCCTCTTAGTAATCCCTTCCTCACTCATCCTCTCCATTTTGGCACACCCTTTTTAGCTCTCATACGTACCCCTCTTACTGCCACGACTCTTTCTCTTACCCTATTATTTTTTATTGGATCAACCCTTCTCACACCACCTACTATCCTGGAGCATTTCATTTCTAACTCATTCTTCTTATCCTTTATAATTTTGTCTAAGGCTTATGCCTCACATCCCAATAGCACTGACAGGTGTTCTGTACCATCAAACATAACCATCTTTGCCCTTTAATACAGTGACCTGTCTTTGTATACATTCCTAAGTGCACCCAAGACCTATGTCCTCTCACCTATTCTGTGGCCAACTTCAGGTCCTATGATTTCATTTGCTACTCTATCAACTATGCTTGTCTTCTTTTGTTTTTGTTTTCCCCACAATCCCGCATCAGACTTGGAAAAGTATCAGTAATCAGAAATATCTCTGATCCTATGCAATTAACTCTCTGAATATGTTATTGCTTTTGTAGTTGACATCTTGTTTTTCACCCAAACTGCCATATATCTTCAGTGTCAACATTACATCTGCCTTGCATTCTGCACTGCTTTCAGCAAAAAAGATATCCATCCATGCATCTTTCTATCAAGTACTTCACATATGTATCTTGCTCACATTTTCATTCTTTATTCTCCATTCTTGTAAGTCTAACTATATTATACAAGTCAGTCATCTTTGTTGATGTTCTTAATACCTATCTGGACCTAGGAAGAATAGACATTCACATCCATCATTTTCGAGGTAACAGGCTCTCATAGTTCTTAAGACTGAGGTTTTCAGCTTATTTGCTGTACTAATTTGTAAGCTGCCAGATTACAGAATGCTTAAGGAACATGGAATCATGCATTGGTAATATTATGAAACCTTTGCCAATTTTAAAGCTCTTAAATTTCATCATATGATAATTTGAATGGAAGTATAGCTTAGGACTTCTCTTGGAGTAGTACAGATGAACATTTGCACAAAACAGGACTATTTTGAATAAGAAACTAGTTTGTTGTAATTTAGTGGATAATGGAACTACCTGGAAAAGATTGGTATTTTGGATGTGATTTTCACAAATGATATACATCTACCTTTTTTGATCCTTGTTTGATTGAATTTTAGACAAGTATTTATTTATTTATTTATTTATTTATCATACTTTGTCGCTGTCTCCTGCGTTAGCGAGATAGTGCAAGGAAACAGACAAAAGAATGGCCCAACCCACCCACATACACATGTATATATGTACACATCCACACAAGCACATATACATACCTATACATTTCAACCCCCTCCCCCTGCATGTGCGTGAGGTAGTGCTAGGAAAAGACAACAAAGGCCACATTCGTTTGCACTCAGTCTCTAGCTGTCATGTATAATACACCAAAACCACAGCTCCCTTTCCACATCCAGGCCCCACAAATCTTTCCATGGTATACCCCAGACACTTCACATGCCCTGGTTCAATCCATTGACAGCACTTCGACCCTGGTATACCACATCGCTCCAATTCACTCTATTCCTTGCACGCCTTTCACCTTCCTGTATGTTCAGGCCCCGATCGCTCAAAATCTTTTTCACTCCATCCTTCCACCTCCAATTTGGTCTCCCACTTCTCCTCGTCCCCTCCACTTTTGACACATATATCCTCTTTGACAATCTTTCCTCACTCATTTTCTCCATGTTACCAAACCATTTCAATACACCCTCTTCTGCTCTCTCAGCCACACTCTTTTTTATTAACACACATCTCTCTTACCCTTTCATTACTTACTCGAGCAAACCACCTCACACCGCGTATTGTCCTCAAACATTTCCTTTCCAACACATCCACCCTCCTCCAAACAACCCTATCTATAGCCCGTGCCTTGCACCCATGTAACATTGTTGGAACCACTATTCCTTCAAATATACCTATTTTTGCTCTGAGATAAATATGTATATATGAGATTGTATTATTAGTGCTCAGAGGTGATTGCAATGGAGAGTAAATGATTTCTGATGCCTGATTTGATTGAGAATAAGAACCTTCACATCTAAAATGATTACAAAAATTTCTTCAGTACAAATGAAACAGATGGCTCATATTGTCAACCCTGTCTTTATTTGTATTCATGAATGGCTGCAGCATTTATTGGCAAGTCTGATGTCTCACTAACCTGTTGCTATGTTGCAGCTCCAGTGGTTACGTATGCACAGTTCTCTACCGCCGGGATGGACATATCATCGAGATGCAACAAGGTAAGAAATAATGTATATGAAAAACCTTTAGCTCACACACACACACATACACACAGGCCTCCTTGGTGAAGTGGTTGTGTTACTGACCACAAATCAGCAAGGACCAGCCCAGGATCTGACCTGTATAGGTTCGAAACCTAGACATGAAAATTGGCCCACACTCAACCCTTGTGTTTGTCCTTCCTTTAGGGGCTGGTCGATAAATGAATACTTGATATTGGTTGGTGTGTGTGTGTGTGTGTGTACATACACAGGAGTAAAGACATGATACATATATACAAGGTGAAGAAACAGGGCAACACAATGGTAAAAATTTCTCCCCCTAACTCATATTTTGTGATCACACAATAAATAGAAGAGCTTGAATCATATTTGGCAGAAATTGTAAAAAAAAAAAAAAAAAATGAATATGTGTGTAGATGATGGAAAGATTATGACTGAAGTAAGTTGGCAGAAACTGTAGAAAAAGTGATCCAGTTGTGATCAGATACATGGGTGAAGTTGAACCCATCTAGATGTAAGATGATGAATACGAGACAATAAAATGAAACTGATTATGAATATCACACGCCAAGAGATGAGCTACGGGAATCATCATATGAGGAGACATGGGAGATGAAACAGTAGTGTTTAGTTTATCCCAGGTGGAATATTAAAGACAATAATCATCTACTAATTAGCATCAAAACTGAGTTTAGGTGCATGTTCATGGATATGGAGAGTTCAGGTATATGAACATGGAAATGGAGAAAGAAATGCTCCTGAAGAAACTCTACTGTAGAGTTCATATGTTTTAGAGATGAGCCATTGTGAGTGACTTTGGCATGGCAGTCAGATGTGAAATTGGCCAACCACCTCTCACATTGTTGTGGAGGATGGTGACAATTATCTTTTGCATGTGGATGTGTCCGGGGATGATGTCGAATAGTTTGTTGAAATCTATTGCCCATAGTACTGTGTAGAAGTGGGGCTGTGGCTGTTTGAAGCCATCTAAGATATGTTATATGAGGTCAGTATATAGTGTAGTGGTGGAGTACTTGGGGTTCGAAGTCATGCTGTATGAGTGAGAGTGGAATTTATTGCTTGATGCTGTTTTGGGCCAGTTTTTTCACTAAGTTTGGTTAATGATGATAGAAGTGATACTGGGCAATAGAAGTATGGGGAGAAGGGTGGTTTGAAGGGTTTCAGGATTTATACTATGATGGCAAGTTTCCAGATGTAAGGCATATCACTGTGTAGCCAGGAGTGATCAAACATAGCTGTAAGTGCTTGGACTGCAAATAGGTCAAAAATTTTAATGTGAAAATTTTATATGTTGTCAGGGCCTTTAGCAGGTGTTCTGTTATGCTTTAATTGTATTGCTTGTGTCAGTGGAACTGAAGGGTGGAGCACACTTTTTTCTGGAAGGATTTTGTACAGGTTTTTCATGACTTTCCTGTTTAAATGTTTGTTCAGTTTGTGATTGATTTTTGAGCAGTATCTCATGAGTTTATGTGCATCTTTTTTGGGAGAAGGGATTCCATTGGAATGGGTTAGGATATTTTCATGATTGGGGACTGGATTGGTGCAGTAAGTGTAGCTCCACTTTTTTTCATGCTTGTTCGCTGTTTCATGCATTATCGAGGTAGTCCCAAGAACAGACAAAGAAAGTCCTCATTTTCGTATCCATTCTCTAATTGTCATGTGTAATGCTCTGACACCACATCCCCTGTTCACAACAAAGCCCCACTGACCTTTCTGTGGTTTCCTGCAGTTGTTTCAAATGCCCTAATTCAATCCATTGAGAGCTTGTTGTCCCTTGTATACCACATCACTCCAATTCCCTTCATCCCATCACACCTTTCATCCTCCTGCATGTTCAGGACCCAGTCATTCAAAATATTTTTCACTCCATCCTTCCATCTCCAATTTAGTCTCCCACTTTTCTTTTTCCACACCACTTCTGACACATATATCCCACTTCCTCACTCATACTCTCCATATTTTCAGTCCATATCAGCACCCCTTTTCATCTCTCAACCACACTCTCTTTATTACCACAGATCTCTCATACCCTTTTATTACTTACTCGATCAAACCCCCTTACACCAGATATTGTCCTCAAATATTTCACTTCCAACACATCCATCCTTCCTCTCCACATCCTCATCTATAGCCCACGTGACCTGATCATAACCTTTAGGTTTTTAGATCAGAATGATGATTTAAAGAATGAATAGTTCTTCAAATGATATGGGGATAGAGCAACAATAGGACACAACATGAAATTAAGGAAGAAACTCATTAAAAAAGATGAAGACAACTACATTTTAAGAGTAGTGGATAAATGAAACGAATTGAATGAGGAAATAGTATTTGCAACCAATTTGAATAAGGTTTTAATGTTGTATGATAACAGAAAATGTTCAAGAGATGGGGCCTCATGAGAGTAAAAATCCCTCTTTGTACAATACAAATAGGTAAAATTGTCTGTATTGTATTTCAGAGAAAGATGCTTCTAGCATGCATGTGCATGTAGACGACTTAAAAGACTATGGTTATCCTTAAAACAATCACAGATGGAAAGATTTTCTTACAACTCGAAACTGAATCCATAAATGGAGGCTCTTAACTATATAATGTAACCCAGTTAAGTAGAAGGCAGAGGCTTAAAACTTCAGAATGTTTTCAATTCTCGGTATACTCTATAGTAAGTAAAGTCTTTTGTTTAAAGAAAACAATTATTGTTTCATCTTTATGATTATGATTGAGATTCATAGCATGAATGATTGTGGAGCCTCGGTGTAGATTATGGTGTGTGTTTGACATGGCACTGTCTTCCCCACAGGGTCACGAGCCATCAGAGCTGTGGATGCTTGTCATCACACATACTTCAATGCCTCCAGTGCTCCACACACCACACTCACAAGTAAGATAAGAATAGATAGAAGAGATGAAAGACAGAGTTTGGTGTAGTTAACTTAAGAAGATCCATAGCATCAGAGTTTGGCTTTACTGTGCTACAGAAGCTGATACAACTTTCTACTGTGCATATTCTGCCATATGGTTTCCCTTCAATACCTGAAAGTCCATTTATAATGTGCACTTATGTTTGACCAGGTGGTTCCCCTTCACGCCGAGCATGTCCCTTTGTGGGTGTGTGGACAGCAGGGAAGGGAGAGTGTGGACGAGACGTGACCCACCTGAAGGCAGGTTGTGGTGCCCTCCATGCCTTGCAGTTCGTCCATGCATGTTCCACTGAGACCACAAAACATTGTAAGTAACACATCCACTTCAGTAGATAAGTCAGGTCTTTTTCTGTACATCTGCCATTAGGAATTGTTATTTTCCCAAATGTAAGTTGTCTGTCAAATTTCATTTTCTGTATGCTTAAACAAAACTCATTCCTGTAAGAAATTAATCTGTCATTGAATGAATTACCTTTATACAACACAAAACTTTTGTATCCAGCACCAAGTCAGGCTGCACATGCTGCCTAGCACCACTGGTGTGGACTACACTAGTAATTACCAGTAGTGAGTATCATTTTGGGAGCCCTATGTGAACTGTGACTGTGGGTGAGAAGGACTTTCGGGTGATACAGGAAGTGCATCATTACAGAACTTAATAATATTGATAATGTATTTTTTCATGAGATGAACTTTTGAACAATTCTTTAAAGATCGTACAGTTGTAGAACGCGTCGCCTAACGGAACACGTACTTGCAATGATACGGGCAGTGATAAATGCTGAGTGGGAGTCCTGAATGGCCTCAGAACAGGAACGGTTGATCTATGGAATGAAAGAAGTGGTCGTTTTGAAGGAAGAGGGGATAAACACTTCCATTCCCGTAACAGTAACCTCTGCTGTGCGTTTGGCGGAGACAGAAGCATCCTCACAGAAGAGACAGTAATCTATTCAAGGAAAGTCAGAACAGAACTTACGTGAGTTATTCCAGTCAGCTTTGTTGAAGTGCCAATATTTACGCCGAGAAGGGGCCGCTGAAGGGGGAGATGCCGTTGTATTAGATGCATTTATAAGAGTATGATCATTGAACCAATTGGGAGCGAGATAGTGTACTTAGAGCAGGATGGATTAGAAGTGAAAAAACAGATCCAGAATATTAGGCGAGTGATCACAGCTCTCAGTAATATTTGTAGGATGGGAAATAATTTGCTGTAGACCATTGAGAATGGAAATCATAAGGGCATCAATCCCCCACCATCCGTTTAGGAGGAAGTCAACCATTCCCTGTGGTGAAAGATAAATTATTCTTACGGAGAGAATCTCGGCTTACGGGTGAAGAAATGCCACAGTCTCATGGTAGGGGTTTAGAAAGTGGAAAAAGACGTAGAGAATGTGGAATTAGGAGAGCAGTAGACGAAACAGAGAAGAGTGGTATTTGGAAGACAGACCTTGAGCCACACAACATCAAAGTTTGGGGACTCAAGGTCCTTGAGGCGTGCTGCAGGTATGTTGGTGTTATATTAAGCATAAGATATCACCTTTGAACCCGAATCGTGAATGGTGATTATAGTTGAAAATGTTAAAGGGACGAGTGAGACCATCATTAGACAACTGAGGATCAGAGGGAAGTATGATATTAGGAGAGGTACTGGAGCGATGGTGTTCAACACAAGAGACGTGATAGAAAAAGAGGAAGGTGTGTCAGTGAGTGAGAGGTCGTGGGACAGGCCGGTACTACTACTGTGGGAGTCAGGTGGGAACCCGGAGATTCTTAGCACCCCACGATGCCCAGTAGGTTTGTTGGACTCTCTCATGATTGTATTCAAAAGCGATTTTGCGGACAGGAGACAAGAGAACTTATGCGTAGAAAATAAGCGAAGAAAAAAATGTGAGGTTTGAGTAGGTGTGTGGTCCTTGTAAGAAGATGGCAGGACTATCCCGGTAGCATTGTTTGGATGAGACAGAAACTAAGTCCAGCAATCGTGACATGGCGAGTGTAAGATGGTTCCTCCAGGCACCACTTTACCGCTCCTCACTCAGGACGGTTGTACCACCCACCCTGGGTGGCTGCTGTCAATAATCAACTATCTATTGGGTTATTTAGGAAGAATCAACCTGCCTGCTGATCTGAGTATTGTACATAATCAGTATTCCTCATCTTGATAAAGTTCCGCGATGATGAAATAAAGAAGAATAAAAAGATATGTTCGCCTCACTCTCACAAACTTTTCACACCGATATCCACTCATTTACATTTCAGTCACAAGGACCAACGACCTACAATGATGTTGATCAATGGAACATTGGAAAGCGTGAGGTTCAGCAAAACAGTTTGATAACTAAAACGATGGAAAAACCTATAATTGCAAAGTCGATCAAAGTTTCCAAAAGACAAAACCTCAGAGGCCTTACCCATGGAACCTCTCCTGATATCTCTCTGTTTCAACTGAGGCCCAAAATCCAGAATTTGTGGACCATCAACGAACGATCCATTAGAATATCACATTCTACCTTCATAGAAAAGTCGTACATTAATTGAATTGAACTACAAATATGAAATGTTGTACGACATGACATGGTAAACCAATCGAGACAAAGACTATAAAACCAGTCACCTTTCATTTGCTCTTTAATGTGATTTACTTATCAATAAGCGCCAGGTATGAGGTACAAGTCTCCCCTTCTATGGTTAGTTATACTATTTAAAGTCACCCCTTCTAAGCGTTTCCTAATTTCTTATCTTTCTAATATATATAAGATATTTTCTTTTTTAGTTATTATCATTATTATAAAAAATTGTTTTTACGGAAACAAGTTGCTTGGAATTATCTTTTATATCTCCAATGGTAAAGTATACTATATGATATATAGACAATAATTTTTGAAAACATTGACTGGGATATTTTTTTATTGTTTAATATTAATGACACACACTTCTTGAATAACCTGTGGTCCACCGCCCGGTGGATGTATTTTTGATCGCCAAAATGGCGTCATCTAGATTATTTACCGGTCTGAGTTTTTAACGTTTATTTGGGAGCCATTGTTTCTCGATATTGGCGTTATGTCAGCCTATTCTGTAAGGGATGTCTAGTGTCATGCGACACCCATAGGAAGCCCTTCGTCAATGTCGAGTGACTGACTGACCTAGCCTTACTTAATCTAACGAAGCCTAGCTATACCTGGCCTAGGCTGAAATATATACTTGACGTTTGATGACCATTAAAGCTTACGAGAAGCATACTGAAGTACAGACTGTATTCTTGATTAACATATACCTTTTTGTCGGTGTAAAATTTTGGCAATTGCATTTATTGTGTTTTTTGGTTAATTTGCTGCTTTCATGATTGTAACGATAGTTTTTGTTCCGTTTGTTCTGGTGAATGTATTTCCTGATTCTTATTTCACGTCAGAAAGTTCCCTGGCAACTTTGACTTTAGTCATGTTCATGATAACACTGTAGGTAACTTCCCTCAATCCCGGGAGAGATGTAACATTATCATAACAATGAATTTTTTTGCGTGTAAATGTGTCCTTGACTTAAGACTTTGACTGATCTTGGACATATTGGACAGCATATGCCAGCATCCTTACCACGTTCACAGCTCTAACCTGGTCAATACCAACCTTCGTAATGATGAAATGAGTGGTCATACTATGGAACCGATTGCCTGGATAGTTACAAATGCATCATAAGATGGTTATATAATACAGAATAGGTATTACCACCACCGAATACAGGAGTAGTGGTTAGTTTGGGATGGGCCATACTCATGAGGCTAGGGTACTTTACAAACTCTTAATAATTCTAGAAAGAAAAGAAAGATTAAAAAGGCTCTTAGTTAAATATGAATGTAACCTGGGTAGGGCCGGTCGCACAAGGCAGAGTTGTGTTCTGCCAGGGACAGCTCTCCATGGTGAAAACAGTTCTATACAACCAATCGTTTGTAACGAACCTGATCAGCAGCGCTAGTGATACGCCTGTAAGACTCTTTCATCTGAAGAATAAAAAACATTGATTAGTTCGCACAATATGGAGAGTAAAAGGATATTTTTTTCTCCTAAAGTGGATTCAGTGAGATGCTTAAGCGAAACCCTTAATAACCAGTGCTTGCTGAAGTAAACTTATATGTGTGTAAAGATTCGTCAAGACTAAATCTGGCACGGGCTCTTTTCAATTGCATTCCGTTCTCAGATATGCCATTACTGGCACAGGGTAGGTGTTTGTGTTTGGTGTGTCATTACTGGCACGAGGCGACCCATGTGTATTTATAGTGTACTGGGCCCATAGGTGGATGTGTGTGTTTTATGTAGAATGTCATGAATTGCTTCAGCTCACATAGATTGTTTGTAAAACCCAATTTCGGAATGGTGGATGAATAAAAAAGAATGACTATTGATGACACAGTTGATGCATGCAACATGCATACATTTAAGAAGTTGTATGATAGAGAGCGTTTA
>JAUUDY010008378.1:0-16375 GCA_032361765.1 Panulirus inflatus
CTGTCAATGTTCCTATCAACCTATTAGCAACACCTTTTGCTACATAGTCATCACAACAGCAACCTCTTTACAACCAATCATTCTACAGCTACGTGTCCATTATTTCAAGCTAACGTCTTTATATATGCTTTCGCGTCTGTTGAATTAATTATGATTTCAGTGGTGCAGTATTTACGTAGACTATATGAATGTGATACAGAAAATGGTATTTTGAATTGAAGACTTATATACATTCATAGGATTGAGTCTTTGCAAACTCCATAACCAGACAGACGAGAGAGAAGGGTCTTCCCTCTTGTGTCCCTTCTGGATACTTTTTAGATGAATCACTAAATCTGTGTTTCATCTCTTATATGATATGTGTTTTTCTAATGACAGCAGTGATGATACGGTGATGACTTGGGAAACACAGTCACACTGAACTGCAACAAAAACAAAGATGAAAGAAATGTGGATTTAACCAAGAGAAAAGAACACGAATCTAAGCCTGAAAAACAGCAACCCTCACACACACACACACACACACACACACACACACACACACAAACACCCACACACACACACACACACACACACAACTGGAATTCGTAAACTTCCCCCAACATCTCTAGGGAGCCTACATGTGCTTGAGCCTTGTGGTGAGACTGTGAGTGTTGCGTGAGCCTCTGTTAGGCTCAGCAGGGGCAGGTCCTCCCAGCAAGGGACCAGCAACAGGATGGGCGGAATCGGGATGGATGCCTCATCCAACGGGGACGTGGGCGGCGCGGGCGTGCTGGGTCACGCCAAGGAACTGTGCGTCAACAAGATGGGCCACACCATGGTTCCCCCACCAGTGGGTGAGTACACCACTCCTGACAACTACAACTTTTTAGTGTACATAGATTTAGTATACATTACGTGCATTGCTTTCATGTACATAGATATAGTATACATTACCTATGTTACCTTTCTGTACATAGATCTAGTATACATTACCTACGTTACCTTTATGTACATAGGTTTAGTATACATTACTTACGTTACCTTTATGTACATAGAGTTGATATACATTACGTACGTTACCTTAAAACCAAATCCCATATTTTATCGTCTAATGAGACTGATATTTTTATTCAGTGAGGAATGCTCTAGTAAATTTAATTTTCTTGGATTTAATGTGAATAACATGAATACCTTAGTTCATCAAGGAAGATTTTATAACCTCATGATTATTAGTTTTCTCAACGAATACACCTCATGATTATTTTCCAGACTTTAATCTTACCATTTCTTGATTTGTTGATCTGATTAAACCTTATCACTGGCATGAAGATGTATATTACACCAAGGTCTTCTACTGTCCTTCCATAGCAGCTCAGTGTACAGATGATGTGAGGGACAGTACACAGATATATGTATATACCAAATATTTCTTCTGAACAAGTACTGTCTGATCTGCGAAATAAATGTATCTGTATCGTCCTTTTACATAGATTATTCATTTACCATTAAGGGGTGCTCAAACTAAAAATGATACTGAATAATCACACAAACATTACATAGTCTACAGTGTATAGTTTGTGAAGAGCTAAAACGTTTGATGTGTTGGCGTTAGATTCTGAAACAGTACTGCAGTAGAAGACACGTTGTTCTATTTATATATTCGTAACTAACTTCATGACGCTAGACTCTCTAGTAACACACACACTGAGACTGATATGAAACACGATGAAGGTAGCTATCCAGTTTGTAATACTTATCTACAAAGATTCAAATTAGTAAATAAAGAGATAGAGAGATTGACAGAGAAAAACGAAAGAGAAGGTCAGCAGGTCAGAAAAAAATAAGAGAACGAGATGAAAAGAGATCGGGGCTGAGAAAACAGTGCTGAGCGGCGAAATGTGCAGATTTGCGAGGTTTTGGTAATAATGGAAGCTTACGCTTCTTGCCTAGTAGGGCAAGAGTTGCCTTCATCCTGTGTCCATCCCAGAAACATCCTTCAAGGCAGGAGTTACCATTCCTCCCGTGACCGTACCAAACACCAACTCCCGGATGGGATTTCCCCCGCCGCCTCTGCCCATCCTCCCACACCCCCTCCTAGGCGAGAGTGTCTCGTCCTCCTTTGCCGTCCTACACACTTCCTCCAAGACAGGAGTTCCGTCACCTCTTGTGTCCATCCTACGCACCTCCTCTTAGGCAGGAATTCCCCTCCTGTTCCAATTCCATGCACCTCCTCAAGAAACCCCTCCAGTAACCCCATCAGTGGAGGTCAGAAGACTGGAGCTTCGTCGTTGTCTTCTGCTGGATCTGAGAGGGTATCCAACCTTCTTGTAGCTGAGAAGACTTTAATCCAAACAGTTTGCAATAACGGCAATACCCTCAACATACTACAGTCCCTCTCTACAGATGGTCATGTAAAGTTTCTTAAATATTTTCCCCCTGTATCATGAACAACACTAGTTGAGAAGTGGAGATGGAAGGATGCAGCTCAAGGAACGAGGCTTACCACGGACATACGTCATAATAGCAATATCAAGCAATTTTTTTTTATTTTGGGGATGATTACTGACGTATTGTGGCCTGTTGGGTAATTAATGGAGTCTTACGTGTTCAGTAATTAGTAGAGTTTTCTTGTCTGTTGGATAATTCCTGCATTCTTGTAACCTATGGGGCAATTAATCGAATCTTGTGGCTAGTTGGTAATTACTTGAATCTTATGACCTATTTGTTAATTGATGGGTTTTGTGGCCTTCTGGGTGATCATTGGAGTCTTACGGCCTCTTGCATGATAACAGTCTTATGGCCAGTTGGGTGATTACTAAAGTTTTGTGGCCTGTTGGATAATTAATAGAGTCTTGTGGCTTGTTGGGTATTTACTTGAGTCTTATAGCCTTTTAGTTAATTACTGGAGTTTTATGGCTTGTTGGGCAATTATAGGGGTCATATGATCTGTTGGGATATTACTAGAGTCTTACGACCTGTTCGGTGTTAACTTGAATCCTATGACATGTTTGACAATTACAGGAGTCATGTGACCTATTGGGTAATTTCCAGATTTTTATGGATTTACTGGCGTCCTTTGGCTTGTTGGGGATTTACTGGAGTATTGTGGCTTGGTGGGTAATTACTGGATTCTTATGACCGGTTGGGTATCTACTGGAGTTACATGGCCTTTTTGGTAATTATTGTAGTCTTATGGCTGGTTGTGTGACTGTCAGACTATCACCAAATGGCTGAGAAGGACCCAGTTGTAGAGGCCGACGCCACAGCGGGTTGTGAGCTCCCTGACACCCGGCTCATCGTAAAGGGGATGTATCCTTCCCACTGCTCTTGCCGGGCCGAGTGGGGAGGAGCCAGGTGGGGCGGCCAGACTGGGGGCGACCAGACTGGGGGCGGCATGTAGAGTAAGGAGTAGAGTGATGCCTGGGGAGGGAGAAGTTGCAGGGATTGGTGGGGTGACGCGTAGGAAGGATGGGATGTATGGCCATCAGGTGAGAAGGAGCGGGTTTAGAGGCAACACAAAGGGAGGGGTAAGGTATAAGGGCAACACATGTGGAGGGGTAAAGTATAAGGGCAACACATGGGGAGGGGTAAGGTATAAGGGCAACACATGGGGAGGGGTAAAGTATAAGGGCAACACATGGGGTGGAGTAAGGTGTGGAGCCACCACTTAGAGAGGGTCCAACGTATGGGAAAGGGTATGATGTGGGGAGAACATATGGGGAGGAAGGGAGTAATAAAGGAGTGAGTATGCAGTCTGTTGGGGATAAGAGGGCGTGGGAAGTGAGTCAGTTGTTGTTCGCTGATGATACAGCATTGGTGGCTGATTCAAGTGAGAAACTGCAGAAGTTGGTGACTGAGTTTAGAAAAGTGTGTGAAAGGAGAAAGTTGAGAGTAAATGTGAATAAGAGTAAGGTTATTAGGTTCAGTAGAGTTGAGGGACAAGTTAATTGGGATGTAAGTTTGAATGGAGAAAGGTTGGAAGTGAAGTGTTTTAGATATCTGGGAGTGGACTTATCAGTGAATGGAACCATGGAAGCAGAAGTGAGTCACAGGGTGGGGGAGGGGACAAAGGTTCTGAGAGCAATGAAGAATGTGTGGAAGGAGAGAACGTTATCTTGGAAAGCAAAAATAGGTAAGTTTGAAGGAATAGTAGTTCCAACAATGTTAAATGGTTGTGAGGCATGGGCTATAGATAGGGTTATATGGAGGAAGGGAGATGTGCTGGAAATGAAATGTTTGAGGACAA
Organism: Panulirus inflatus; assembly: GCA_032361765.1. Taxonomy (NCBI): domain Eukaryota; kingdom Metazoa; phylum Arthropoda; class Malacostraca; order Decapoda; family Palinuridae; genus Panulirus; species Panulirus inflatus. Next base: position 4,229 of record JAUUDY010008378.1, read on the forward strand.
TATGTGGCGGGAGGTGGTTTGATCGCGCAAGTAATGAAAGGGCAAGAGAGAATGTGTGGAAATAAAAAGAGTGTGGTTGAGAGAGCAGAAGGTGTGCTGAAATGGTTTAGACATATGGAGATAATGAGTGAAAAAAGATTGACAAAGAGGATATATGTGTCACAGGTGGAGGGAACAAGAAGTGGGAGACCAAATTGGAGGTGGAAGGATGGAATGAAAAAGATTTTGAGCAATTAGGGCCTGAGGGGCATGCAAGGATTAGAGTGAATTGGAACAATGTGGTATACCGGGGTCGGTGTGCTGTCAATGGACTGAAACGAGGCATGTGAAACGTCTGGGGTAAACCATGGAAAGGTCTGTAGGGCCTGGCTGTAGATCAGGAGCAATGGTTTCTGTGCATAACACATAACAGCTAGAGACTGGGGATAGGGGAGAAAGAATACTTTCCACGTATTTCCTGCATGTCATAAAAGGCGACTAAAAGGGGAAGGAGCAGGGGACTGGAAATCCTCCCCTCCAGTTTTTTACTTTTCCAAAAGAAGAAAAGAGAAGGGGGGCCAAGTGAAGATTTTTGATCTTGAGCTCAGTCCTCTGTTCTAAATGCTACCTCACTAATGCGGGAAATGATGAATATGCATGAAAAAAAATATTTTCTTTTCTTTTAATATATTTGATCGCCATTCCCAACATCAGCGAGGTAGCGCCAGGAAACAGACGAAGAAAGACCCATCCACTTAAGTACACACATATATACATACATGCACATACACATGCATGTACATATCAACATATACATATACATACACAGACATATACATATATACACATGTAGACATTCACACCTGCTTGCCTTCATCCAATCCCAGCACCATTCATACTTGTTTGCTGTTTCCTGTGTAAGGAGGTAGTGCCAGAAACAGATGAAGAAAAGGCTACATTAACACACATACATAGTTGTGCACTGTACTACTTGATAATGAAACACCAAAACAGATTTTTTTTCTTATCTTAGATTTGCCCCTATGCTCCTTTTCCAGGAAGGAGCTCCTGCAGCTCCATGGCTGCCCTTCTTCCTGTTGCACAGAAATGATGGACTCTTTAGAGGTGATAAGTTCTTTGATGAGACTGTGCCTCCAATAATACAGCCTCATCAAAGGTGACTTTTCATTCATGGTGTCATATTAGGCAGGTGGAGTCCTGTAACACCATATGAAGATATATGCAAGACACACTTTAGATGGTCTACTCTTACCATTACCAATATGTCTGTTGAACACCTTGGGTTTCTTTACTGAAGTGATGCAGCCAAGGCTATCACAGCCTGTGTGTATGTAGTTAACAACAGTCTGCACTCAACAATATAGGACTTACTACTCCACCTTGGGGACTGCCAAGCAGCACATCTTTAACTTCATTTCTGTAGCCTTAAACCAATACATTGGACTTTCTGTTACAGAGATAACTGAGTACCCAGTGCAAAAGCTAACCATCCATATCTATTTCTAGTTATATCATAATGTCACTTATGACAAATATTTTGCATAATAAATCCAGAGAGAGAGATGATCTTACCTAATTCATGCTAAACACATAATAAGATGAAGGTGATGTCCCATTTACTTAGAAGTGCCTATCTAGAGGATAGTATCACTTATATGACCATTAGACTTGTACCCGGTAATTCATAGGTTAAGAGGTATAATAATATCAATATGACTTATGCTATGATGGGTCTGCAGCCCTTTCCAAGAACCAACAGTATTAATGTACCAATACAAAACACAATCATCTTCATTCTACTAGCTTTTACAAATCACCCATACATATGCCTTATCATTCATAAGGAAGTGGTATTCTGTAATAACAAATAAATCATAACCTTACTTGAAATATGGACATCCAGAAGCTAATAGAGCTTTGCTGACTTTCACTGTCCCATTAGAAAGCTTTACAGTTCCATCGCACAGAGCAGCAAAATGTCGGAAAGCTGAAAGTTCCTTTAGAACTCTCGCTGCATGGAGTGCACCAGCTGTAAATTCCTGACGATTCATGTTGACATTCACTAAACATTCCTAGAATCCCATATAGGAATTTTATGCATGATCATTCTTTAACCCTGCAAAGAAAAACACAGCTTTTTATAAGGAAGGTGGCAGGAAGTCATGAGAAAGGTGTAAGATGAAAATGAAGGCAGATGAGAAATCAACTCCATAGAAAATGGAATGCTTAGGAAGGAAGTGAACAAAGAAAGGGACAACAAGAGAACAAAAGAGGCAAAAGTGAGGAGAGCAGAGGGGGAAGTGGTAACAGAAAAAGATGAGAGAAAGATATGGAAGGATAGTTTGAGGCTGCTTAAGGCAAAAGATAATAGGAAGGTGAGTGTGATGTATGTGGGACAAGGTGATGAGCAGAGTCGGTCATGGTGAACAGGACGGTGAAAAAAGGAAAAAAGGTAATGAAAACTCGGCACAAGTGGAAACTAAGGAAAGCATCAGGAGTGGATGAGACTGCATCTACGTTTGTCAAGAAAGGGGGTTAACATGTTGATTGATTAGTTAAGCTGTTCAATGTAAGTAGAGTCCAATATGAGCTGTCTATGGATTGGCACAGTGCATGTATAGTGCCCTTGTGTAGAGACAAGGGGAACAAAAAATTAATGATTGAATTAAAAAGGTGTACGTCAGCTGAGCAGATCCAGTGTGGTGTATGGAAAAGTGATGATTGAGATGATAGCTGTCATGCACAAAGTATCTGACAAGGAAGGAGCAATGTGACAATGTGATTTAAGGAGAGGTAGAAGGTGTGTGGGCCAGGTGTATATAATGTGAAGAATGTTTGAGAAATAATTGGAGAAAGAATTACTTGAATGTGGCACCCATGGATCTGGAGAAAGTACTTGATGGGAGTGACAAAAATGTATTACAAAAGCATTATGGATACATGGAGTAAATGGAGCTAATGGAAAAGCAAAGCAAATGCACAACTATGCTGCAAGGGAGGAGGATGAGTGGTTCCTACTGAAGGTGGGTCTTCATCAAGGATATATAATGTTTCCATGGCTGTTTAATCTGTCCACGAATGAGATGGTAAGGATGATTAATGTAAGGGTTTTGAATTAACAGGCGGTCAGCAGTATGTTAGGGGTAGAGAAACACAGTAGGTGAATCAGCTGCTCTTTGCAGATGACTTTGCTCTGGTGCCAGATTCTTGAAAGAAACTCCAGAAGCTGGTGAAGGGGTTTGGGTGATTGTGTACAAGGATGTTAAATGTGAACAAAAGTACGGTAACAAGGAGCAGCAAGGGAGCAACAAAGGATGGTTTAAGTGCAAGTCTAAAAGGGAAGAATCTGGCATTAGTGGAGTGCTTTAGGTATATGGGGGTATACATAGCAACATATGGATCTAGGGGTACTGAAGTGAGTCACAGGGTTGGTGTATTAAAGTTCATGTTGTTTCAAATGCAATATTTTAACCCAACAACAACACACTGTGACTCCTTCCCATAACATCAATCCAATGTCACTCCTTCCCATAATATCAATCCAACTCATTCTTGCCAATGCGTGCCTCATGCCCTTATGAATGATCCAGCCTTGATAAACCGAAGCCTCCATCATTCCATCCATTGATCAGGTCCTTCCCATTTCAACTTATCCTCAAATTTTCCTCTCACACCCCTTCTACTGCACTTGATTACTTTACTTTTGTTTTAATTCATTTCAGCTTCCCCCTGTTATACACTCCCCAAAATTCTCTCAACAGCTTCAGGAGTTGAAAAATGTATAGTCCTTCAGAAGAGTATCAAAATACTTCACTACAGCATGACATCAATGAACAGCACTGTCTCCAACCAAATTCAAAGAACAAGCAAAGCAAGATATGTACCAGGATAAAGAGAGCAAAGTTACATGGAAAAGCTAGAGGCTTTAAATTTGTCCACCTCGAAAGAGACAAGAATGTGGGATGACTTGATCACAACCTGTAAAAGAGACCAATTACATGGATAGTGAACAGTTCTTCGAGAGATGTGGGGATAGAGCAACCAGAGGACATAACATGAAATCAAACATGAAACTTGTTATTAGAGATTTAAAGTAGCATCTGTACAATATAAGAGTGGTGGATGAAGGAACATGATATATACGGACAGCATACATAAATTCAAGTTGTGTGATCTGTCCTTACACTGAAATCCTAACTACCAATCAACAACACATTCTTAAGATTTCCAAAGGCAATACCATCCACTCCAGCCACTTTGCCAATAATATTCAATAAGATAGTAACAGATGAAACAAAATTTTGGTAATATGTCAAAATGATGGCACACGTTTTCTATGTTTGGGATCCTTGTTCTTCTTTTATGGATTCCCCGTTTCCCCTATAAAGAATGATTTTAGAATATGAGTTTTTAATTTTAACTAAGATATCTTTCAGTATCAAATAACATATTGGTGGTAGGGTTATGAGGAGGAAAAATGTGGAGTAAAATTATAATAATCAATAATCAAAATCAATTAAACCCTTAAACAAGGTGAAATGTGCAATTTAGAACATTCTATATGATAAATGCATTCTAAAAATAAGTGCATTTCTATAATTTGTTGGACAAATATCAATATATTTGCTGTTACTGTTTGTCAGTAATATGATAGGTGCCAAGTGGAAAAAAAATCAGTAAACAACTCAGGAACAGATGTGGTAATATGTGTTTCTAAGGAGTGAACTTCTCCAAACACAGAGTCTGATTCCTTTTTCACCGAATCTGATATCTGTATTTACTGCAATATTAGTAATCTTTATAAATGGAAAAACAAATCTGTTAAAGAAATGGAACCTCCGTACAATTGGGAATCTGTTTCATGGGGGAACAAAGGAAAAATAATTACTTATCAATAATCATCATCAACTTTATTCCCATAACTTCAGTATCAAAAGTTCATGAATGATGACGTTATTCTTGGTATCTTTTTCTGCACTTTGTCACAAGTGAAGTGTTTAGAGGCCATGATCTTACAAGTTTTTAAACTTTGGTGCTATGTACCTATCGTGATGCTTTAGTTTTGGGCATCATTTGATTTGAATCTTTATCTAGTGTCACCAGTATAGAGATGAAGTACATTTTCATTGGAAAAGGATGCTTCATCCCTGTGATAAGACAAAGGTGCTGACATACTAGAGGTGAGTTTCTCATCAGTGCGAGAAAATCATACAACTTCAAAGTTTTAATCATAACCTTTCATACTACTTCCTGTCAGTGAAACATTGTTTCACAAACTGAACAAAGCTTTACACAATCTGAACACACACCAGTCGCCTTGCTATTAGCCATCTGCAGGACAGTGAATTATGGATGCCCTCACCTAACTTGAAGCAATATTACAAGTCTACTTCAGAACACTATACGTGTCTCTTCTGTTTTAGCAAATATATTTTGATAAAAAAAAAAAAAAAAATGGAACCATTTGATCAGCTAGTACAGATCGTTTATACTAAAAAAAAATTAAAGCCCCGTCCCCAGTGCAAGAAACTAATGGGAGGAAGGGTTACAGATAAAAATCTCACACTAAATCAACCGTAAAGAATCCATGGAATCTATTGGCATCACTTCCATTACAACCCACCAATCAGTACACACACGCCCTCGTATTGATAAATTACTGAAATATCATGAAGAAGAGTCGCAACTAAGCAGATTAGCCCAGCTAACAAAACATGAGACGCTATTATAACAAACATTTTCAAAGGCAGACTGATTAAGCACCTTCTGGCCATGGGTAAATAAGACATGACTACACAAACCCATTAATCCTTAAGTGTAAGCTAATAATAGTCACGAATAAATGTGGGATCAACAAAGACTGGAGAACACTGCTCTTGATCAATCACATCATCACAATGCAGAAACAATCTTTACTCTCCTCTCCCTTCTGATCAAAGTCTGCACTACCATGATCACGTTGGGAAGGAAATGGAGAAAAATGATGCCCCGACAGTGCTTACTTCTAGCCCGTGTGCTTGTTTGTTTTGATGAGGTAGAATCAGCTGGGAGGGAGACCCGGTGTTCGTTCACGTCCAGTGAACACCTTTGCCTCAACCTATTCTGCGAGGAATATTTTCTCCCTATCTTGTGTACCAATTCATCAAAACATTTAAACCGTATTATGGAGATACTATATTTTGGTACGTTAACACAAGCTGACCAAAATGTATTAGTTACAATATCCGTGGCGTACGGGACGCACACACCGTTTCGAACAGACTGACAGCTATTGTCGTCTTTGGGGGAAAATTAATAATATACTAAGAAGAAGGAAGAAAAGGGAGCGATAAATATGACATTATAATCATACACTGAGAGTGAACAAATTCATACATCTAAATTTAATTACATGTAAAAGAGGAATAGTCAAACAGCACCATCTGTTCGTTACCAGTAATACATTCGTAGGTCAGTTTGATTTCTTCGTGACGAACTTTGCAGCTTTTTATGAATAAAATCTTCAGGCAGCACATGTGTAATTTATTGCACTAAGGATTTATAGCTTGTTGAAATCTACGATCCCAGATATACGACGATTGGTTTGGCTGGACTTTTAGGCCTATCAACTGCCAGGGTCAACGTCATAGTGAAACCACAAACCGAAAAAAATTGAACACCTAATTCATGTCCTTCAGATAACTCTTGGACCTTACATGTGCTCTCACCGTCTATATAAACCTCGGTAAGATCATAGAGACGAAGAAGTTAGGACTGGGAAGTACCCTGGGCAGTAGTTAACCAGTAATCCTATCACACTTATATCTACCACCTATAATTTGCACGTCACTGCAAAATACGACCACCTATTACCTATAAGATATAAAAACAGCATCATATGACAATTCTAAGTAAGACTGCCGGCAAATACAGAAGTAATATACAGCTACAAGAGGGCGCAACACACAAGTGAGCGTGTGACATTCCATCCATCCACTTAGAGAGTATCTATGGGGGGAAGAACCCCCTTGAAGCTAACTGTATACAGTAAACTTAATCATTATCATTAATAATATCTTCTTACATACATCCGAACACCTGTAGTCCCTCGAAAGGAAATATAAAGAGAATTGGTCAGTCTGACCACTTTCGCCAAATACAAGTGTGTATAACAGCGACATTTTCTCCACCTCCAAAAGCATATTAATTTGCTTCGCCGAACAAAACTTCCTCGATATTTATATACCAGATAATTAATGTTACTAAATACCAAAATGTCTATTCATTCAGAATCAGTCGCCGGTCTCACACTTAATTCAGTACAACAGCTGTGTCCAGGTTTAAAAAAATTCGGCTAATCTAAGTAACTAAATTGCATTATTTGTTTTTGCTATTTCACAATTCGCCCCCACCCATGCCTCATAACCAAGTCCTGGATACGCCCCTGTATATGTTAAGTTAAAGGCCATGTATGTACCTCACTCATGTCCTTATCCAAAGCGCAGAAGTATTCAGCCATACCTTAACTTTGAGGTCTTTTATGATTAACTAATTATGACCTCCCAGTTCTATGTATTTTCGGCGAAATGACTGCTTAAGTTGAATTAACGAATTGTCATTATTATTATTATTATTATTATTATTATTATTATTATCATTTAATATTATTACTATTATCATTATTATCATTGCGTAAACAGTCCATTACACTGAAGAAATACAAAAAGAGGACATATTGGAATGGCATACCAGAACAAGACCATGCTCCATGGCTCAACACACACACACACACACACCTAAGATCCTCCGTGTGAACTGTTCATAAACCAACTGTATCCACTCAGTATACCCAGCCTAAGCAAGCAGCTGAGCAGAACCCCCAACCACCTGCACTACACAAATGAACTCGCGGAAGAACGCTGAATTGAACTCTTTGATTACCTACCCATTAGGGTAACACCTCACCTTAATTCATCTAACACACACACCCTCCGAAAAGACATACACGAAGTATAGCAAAAGAAAAAAAAAAGCGATTGGGGCGATCTGGTATACAGGGGACGACCTGCTGCACATGGACTAAAGCAAGGTATATGATGTAGTCAGGGGAGGCCATGGAACGGTGTGTGGGCCTTGGCTGTGGATGTCTGCGACCCACTGTCAATCCAATTTATTTTCGAGGGGGAACCCTTACCACTGTAGTTAGTGGCCATCGGCACAGGTATATAAAAAGGGCCATTTCTATAAAGTGGAAATCCATCTTTAACACGTTGATCAAATATGAACGTACGTTATGTTTTATGAAAGACAAGGGTACATGAACAGTATATTCAAGAATGTAAGCAATGTATGGAATGTAAGTAATGAAATAATACGGCTAGGATTTATCGATGTATTAACGAAGCTGTTAATGGGAAATGGAAGTTTAACTTTATATCATTGACGAGGCTGTTAATGGAAAACGGAAGTTCAATTTTATATTATTGACGAGGCTGTTAAAGGAAAATGGAAGCTAAACTTTATATTACGAGGCTGTTAATGGAAAATGGAAGCTAAACTTTATATCATTTACGAGGCTGTTAATGGAAAATGGAAGCTAAACTTTATATTAACGAGGCTGTTAATGGAAAATGGAAGCTAGACTTTATATCACTGACGAGACTTAATGGAAAATGGAAGCTAAACTTTATATTACTGACGAAGCTGTTAATGGAAAATGGAAGCTAAACTTTATATCACTGACGAGGCTGTTAATGGAAACGAAACTATTTATAACACCAAGTCGACGTCAGCATTCCCTCCTTGACTACATGAAGGACTCTCGGTGTATGAGCTTATCTGTTCTTCATGTCTAGGTAATGTACCATGAATGATCATACATGTTGAGAGATGGTGAAGCCTATATGATATATGCAGTCACCAGGGAACACCTGCATCATTTCAGTCGAGTTCAGTTTTAAATTGAAATTAATTGAAAAAAAATAGTTTGGATAGATTGCCAGCATTATAATATTTCGTTTCAAATTTCGTTTCAAAGAGGCATATAAATCTAAAATATCTTGCTTACGTTGTCTTGTGTTAAAGTTGAGATTCTCCCAAGAGCAAAGACTTAAGGAGGGGTGTCACTTAGGCACTTTTTTTCTGGTGAATTTCCTCCAGGAATTCGTTTGTGGTGCAGTGTTAAATGTGCATTTTTTGCAGTTTAAAAGTCCACTGTGGACATATTTGTGCAGGCAAACACAAGGTCAAGACTATACGTAGGATTATTTTAAAAGCGATAATATTCGTCAAATAATTAGAGTATCTTTATGATGACTTCCATTAGTACTGACATGTCAGATATGCACACTTATATATATCAAAATTTCATAAACATTGTGTATTAATTGTTGATTTATACGGACGGTACTTGTCTATACTTGGATCGCTTTGGTTCTCGAGAGGAATTTCGCTGAATTTCTCCCCAGCTGGCCACTCCCGCTTCCACATCCGCTTTTTATCCCTCTTTCGCTTGACTGAGAATAAAATACGGGTAGAGTAGTTATCTCCTCCAGGCCGGGAACCATACTCTTTATATTAACGAAGCGGCACATCGACAGATGAGCGATTCTGCTCACGTGACTTGAGTTTACGGCAATTCAACCGATTTCTTTTTTCTTTTCTTGATTGTCGGACCTTTGCTTGGTCCAACACGGACCTTTGCTTGGTCCAACACGGGCCTTTGCCTGTCGGTAGCCCGTTTGAGATAGTAAGTGGCTAATAAACGAGCGAGTCACCAGGAGAAAATTCACCAGAAAAAGTGCCCGTGTGACGACTTTCCGCTCCGCAATGTCGATTACTAATTTCCAGTTTTATGACCATTTGGATCAACCATTCTACGTCCTGCGTTGCTATACAGTCATAAGGATTATCTATCGCTGAATATTTCGAGGTATTTCCCTTGAACATTTGTACGCAATTCCTAATATTATGTGGTAAGACACAAACCAAGGATAAGATCGGTCCCAAACAATGCACCTAGTACAGCTGTTATGTACACCAAAATTGTGGGTTTTGACATACACGAATGAAATTTGGTTGATACAGACCATGGCCCAAGTAATGCTTTCAGAAGTGGAGCCATCGAGAAAGTATGGTATCCATATCAGATACCTGGCTTACAGAATTTAGTCAACACAGATGGCGCTGGTGTTGTGTCACTTGATTTTTGTCATGTCAATTTAGTCTATCGTTTCAGAGTTTCACTTACTTTTCGAGTTAAATTTACTTTCAGGTCAACAAATACCTTATCCTATTCACATCCAGGACCTTTACAATGCCCGGTGGAATCCAAATACTGAGATATGGCCTTGGCCGGCGGTAATGTTACACCAAGCTGAATGATCGGCCTATCCCATTCGACCAACGAGGCGTCTGGGATGATGGAATGTGCATTTTGACAATTCTGGTGGAGCATGGGACCAAGCGGTGCTAAACTTCGTCATGCTGGAATTCAGTTCCACGAAGCTGCACCGAGCAAGTCCATTTCCCTTTAACAGCTGCTGCCCTGTAGTGAAATGAGCAGATGATCTCGCCCTTGAGAAATGCGGATTTAACCTGCCAGATAGGCGACTACTCACTAATACAACCAGTGGCCGGGAACGTAAGGGGATGCCAGGTGCCATCTTTCGATGTCTGGTTTCTTCACTCGCCGATGAAGCTGCATCACTGAATGATGAAAGCAAGCAGGGTAGAACCTGACAGTCGGCCATGATACTGCTTCAGTACAGTTGCTGCCCCACTCTGATGAAGCAAGATGGCTTAACATAGCTCCTCCATGTCCATTAAGCCTGCAGATCTCACCAGACTTTACTCCACTCGGCTACATCATCCTGGAGTGAGGCTAGGCGTCTGTTCACACGGTAAACGAGCTTAAAAATCGCATCCTTGGCCAACCTACTTACAGCCCCCCTGGAGAAGGGCAGCCCTTCAAGGGCTTGACACGTTGCATGTATTCGACAAGAGACCTTGGTCCTTGCTTTGCTTCTGGCCTGCAGTGAGTACTGCGACGGAGAAGCCCTCCGCCCAGCAAGAGCGACCACGATTGTACGGAGGGACGGACATGTTACATCATCTACGAGCAACAATCTATCTGCTCATTTGATGAGGACTGGTAGTGGCCATGGTGAGACGTCCAGCAGCTGCGTGTGGGTCAGGTCAGCTCCTGCTGGTGGCTACACTGCTCCATCTCTCCGTCCACACAAGGTCTCGTACGCTGACGTTAATCCTGTTTACATTGGCCCACGGCACAATGGCGCGGTCCCATCCAACAGGGAAGGGGAGACAGAAAGCCCGAGAACACCTGGGAGGTATGTGAAGAGATAATATAACCGTGATCTGCCCTGTCCCATGACCAGATCAGATGACCAGTGAAGACTGGTCACCACCCTATTCTCTGACCTTAGCTACGGCGGTATGATGAACACAAACGAGGCTCGTACCGAACTGTTCATGAAGAATGAACGAATTTTGGGTGTTATTCCACCAACTGGAGCAGCTCTGGTGCAAGATATGAGGACTGCTGTATACACGAAGGTGCAATCGAGAGGTTGGTGATGATTGGCTGAATGCAAAACATGTCCGAATAACCGTTGTACTTCAAATAATTACCAGATAATGTGAATCGAAACTTATTTACTTAATCAAATATCTCCCTCAGATACATGTTATGTCAATCAATAATGATAATGAGTGAAGAGGTTATGAAGTAGTGCGTTGATTGGTCTAAATTAAATAACAGCCGCCTAAGTCAACGATCTAAGCTTGTTTTCCAATGCACGCTACTTCATTTGTAAATTTTCACATATCTTAACGTAAACTGGCACAAATTACACTAAACATAAGAAGAAATATGTAATCGTTTTTTTTTTTTTTTTTGAAGACCAGAATGCAATCAAAACATGGAATCGATGAAACTCGCTATATGTGAAACCTCGCCTGACCAGAACACAATTCCAGTTGATTCTCATCACAGAAGAAAATAGTTTAGTTCGCCTTATCCCTCTTAGATGATGACGTATTAGAGCCTTTTATAAGAACACACACACACACACACACACACACACACACACACACACACACACACACACACACATCTATATCTATTTTATTATACTTGATCTCCGTTTC
>JAUUDY010008488.1:0-16369 GCA_032361765.1 Panulirus inflatus
CATTTCAATGTATACATACACAGACATATACATATATACACATGTAAATATTCATTCTTGCTGCCTTCATCCATTCCCGTCGCCACTTCGCCACACATGAAATAGCACAAACACATACACACACACACACACACACACACACACACACACACACACACAAGCTGTCATGTGTAATGCACTGAAACCACAGCTCCCTTTTCACATCCAGGCCCCACAAAACTTTCCATGGTTTACCCCCGACGCTTCACATGCCCTGGTTCAATCCACTGACAGCATATTACTAATGCTGCAGGTATCTTTGGTGCTCAAATCTTTGACAGCATTAGACATATGCATAAGGCAAACCTCTCATTATCTCCAAGTAAAACACTATGGCAAATGCAAGCCATGCAGTGCAGGGAGCCATGCAAGCAATCATATTATGATCAATTCCAGAAAAGCAGAAATTTCTTCCTGGTGTTATATAAGTGGGGTTTGCATTATGCTGTGCCTCACACTTTCAAAACCTCATCATCCAGAATCTTGAGAGACCTCTGGTATCACAGATGTATGTGTAATATGGTTAATTACAAATATCACATCATTAGCATTAAGAGCATACTAATGCAAGTCACAAAATAACAATCTAATCAACTAAATATAATTTCAGAAGATGCAGTTATTTGGATAATGAATTATTACTCAAAATGACACTATATGCATATGTAAGCCTATATATGCATATCAGCGTACTTGTGCACATGCATTTGTGCATCAGTGTGCCAGCATGCATGTCAGTGGAAGAAGGGAACACTTGGTAATCACTACCTCATTAATCCTTGACCTATTTAACTATATACATTTCTGAGCAAGCAACCATTGCTACTAAGGGTCATTTCATGTTCTAATGCAAAAAGTACATAAGTATCTAGCAGCCAGTTTTTGTCAGTTTCTGTAATCACCAGAGCATATTCTTCTTTAGAAAATTTTCACAAGGCACAAATTCTTACAAAATGAACCAGATTTTCATGCGAATGCTAATGTGCAAGAGAATTATGAAATTATCAAAAGTACTTTACAAACTCTGGTTTAGTGAATACATTTATCAATACTTCAAGATCTATGAGCAAATAATTAATGAACATTACCATGTAGTAAATAACAACTTTTAAGTCAGTGAGTCAAGAACAGTTTCAAAGATTCTACTTAATAAAAAGAGTAACAGTGAACTGGGATTCAGAGAGCTGTGAGACATTAAGGGTTTAATTCTACAATTATACTACCAAGAAAATGACAAAACTATTGACAAAATGCTAATAGTTTCATTGTGTTCTCCTACCAGCTAAATTGAAAAGAAGCCCAATACTAGTAATTCCTGAATATGGCAGGGTCTACTGTAAAAACTAATTCGCTATTATGTACAGAAGAAAAAGTGGTACATACTGACATCGCAGAGAAAGTTAACTTTTGTGCCACATGGAGTTATTCTATATGGCACTGATATTTTCCTTCTCTTTTTCTTGACTGGGCTCAAGTTTAGGGCTGTTAAAGATTCTGAAGCAGACTCAACAGATTCCATTTTTGATTTCATGACAGCCATCTTAGCTGAATCAACTGAAAGGCTCTTTTCTAGTGGAGGTTTGGATTTACCACTTTCTCTATCTTCTTCATCACAAGAATCCACAGTTAGTCTAGAAGTGGAAGGGATGGGACTAGCTCCACCTGGGATATCTGAAACTTCTAAATCATTTAAAATGTCACAAGAGTCAGAATCTTTCTCTAATATGTCATCAGACTTGGCTACTGATGTGGATTGGACCCTTTGGGCACTACCTGGCTTCTTAGTGCAAGACTTTAAAGAACTTGTGTGAGATATCCCATGTTCAAAACTTGAGGAACATGGTGCAATGAATGACTGGTTTGCTTTGGCTATCTGGTCTTGAATGCCTTTGCTAATAAATGAGGTTTCATTGACTGTATCATAACCAATATCAGTTCTTGACTTTGACTTGATCATCTCAAAAACTTCCTCTTTAGTAATGTCCGCACAAACTTTTGTATCTTGCCCCCCAGAGTCATATACATCGTGTACATTGGCAGATTCTTTAACTAAATCTGCGTGTGTTTCTAAATCATCATCATTTGGCACACTGACTTCTGAATCACTGACATTAGTTGTATTTTGTACATCATTCACAGCCTGACAACTGAACTGTTTTTCTGATAAGCTGGGTGACTTTGCACATGAACAGGACGGGAGGAGGGGACTGCCCTCATGAGGAGATGGAGGGGTAGGAGGACGACACAAGGACGGCTCAAGGGGTGGGGAATCACACTTAGGCATTAGACCAGGCAAGTCTAAGCTCTGAGTGGACTTTTTGCTAGCTTCTAGAGGGGAACCAGATCCCACTGGCTGATCCCCATGAAAGTGGCGGCATTTGGCACACTGCACTTCCTGCGGCAATTCTTCCTCTTCTCGAATTGTGTTGCATGCTACCACTGAACAACATCTACCACTACACACTGCTAGAAAGAAAAAAGAAAAAACATAAATCAAATGCAGATTGAAACAGTTTCCAAAAACATAGCAATAGCATAACTGGCATGACAGGCAAACGTAAAGCTAGGTGCACATACATAACAAGGGCCAGAGGCCGTAACATCCACAGAGGGAGAGAGTGCAGCATCTGACAGGAAAAAGAGAAAGAGAAAGTGGGCTTGATGTACATAAAGCTACAAGCAATGGATACTTTATGGCTTTTAAAGGCAATATACAACAAGTGTCACCTTGCTTCACTCACCTTTCTGTGTTTGTTACTTATATTTACAAACTTGCTTCAACTTTTCGGTATAAAGATATTCCCCAAAAGCAAAGTTTTACATCACTCTACGTACAGTCTAAAAAAGTAACTACACTGTGACCATATGAAAAAAGAATAAAAGTGAAATGTATAGCATTGGGGTAATTATGGACTGAACATATACAATTCTGTCAATAAATGAACTGAAATAAAATAATCAAATACACAGAGACACATGCAAGCACAGGCACACAGAAACAGACACAGCCACAATGGCAAGCAGACAAGCAGGCAGACTGATCCAGACACACACATAAACACATGCATACACACCAGTACACTTTACAAAAGGAAAAATTACGTTAAGAAATGGAGTACCACAATTGAAAAATTCCTTTCAATGTCCAATAACAGATAATCATAAATGAGGATGTAAAAGAAAGAAAGATACACTAATAAAATCAAATATCACTCAGCTAACTATAAAACTCAGAAACTCTTGATGAGGTGTACTAATATTGATGATCCTGCCCTAAATCAAAAAGAAGGTATCACTCATATCTTGAAGATATTCTACAGCAGCAGAAGGAAAACACAGAGACAAAAATAAAGAACTGATAAAAACATTAATAAGTGTGGTGCTGAGGACAATTAATCAAAGGCAAAGGGGAATATCAGTGGGAAATTCACGACTATAAATCAAACTAAAGAATTCCAAGTAGACAATGCAAAACAAAATATCACAATTGAAAGAGGATAATGATGTAACTGATAATGTGTCAGGAGTTTGCAAAACAATGGCAGAGAAAAAAGGAAATAAGGAAAACTACTTGGGTTTCTGAAGGAAGGAACCTAAGCTTATAAGAACTACAAGAAAATTTCTAGTAAGCACTGTGAAAATATTTTACCAGTAGAAAGGCTGATGGACATATTAAGAAAGTGAGAACAACTTGTGTATGTTAGGTAAGGAAGTGATGTAGTTTAACATACGATGTCCAACAACTATATGAATGGTGAAGTGAAATAAGGAATGCAGAATACAGGAGAAATATATAATCAAAAAAATGGATGAATCAAATGAAAATTCAAACAGTGCCAAACTTTATAAATAGTAATTTGTTATTTACAAAACAAATAAGCAGACTAAATTTCTTAGAAGGAAGGGCTTTTCAGCTGAGAAGGAAATATGTTAAGAGGTAACTGATTAGCTCCTAAGTGCTTTATAGCACATAACATATTACCCCAACAATAATGAAACAAGATGTGAAGCGAACATGAGACACATACATAGTTTTTGATGATATAAAAGTAGGCAACAGAACAAACATGATCCATACAAGGAGCAAGAACCTGATGAAATCTCATCTCTGTACCAAAGGACTGTGCAGAAGTCTTGGAAAGGGGTTCAGTCCCAGCCTAGTAAACAAAGATGAATGCCATAGCTGCATATAAGAGATGCAATTGGGAAAAATGCATTAATTACAGGTTAGTATCACTAAAAGGCAGGGTCAGTAAAATCCAGGAAAACAATGAAGAACAAATGGGTGGGTAGAAGTTAAGATTTGAAAATCTGAACTTCTGAACACCGAACACTCCCAAAATCCACATTCCATCACATTAAAGATTCTCATAAATTTGAATCATGAAAGTTTTGTTTACCATGTGAAAGTTTTGTTTACCATGCATTAACAAAGACTACACCACTGTTTATGCAGATTGCAAGTGGTGGTCAAGTTCCATGCTTTTTTTTTTTATATCTGAGCAATAATTTCATAAAATTTGCCCTAATAATGGCATCAAATAAGCACAGAGTTAGAGTGCTGTGTATAGTGTTGTGAAGAGGAAGCCTGTTTGCATAACGTTATGCAGAATGTGGAAACCTTACAGAAATCAGGTTTAAGTATGTCACAGCATAGTCCTTACATTCAGTGAGTATGACTAAGGCACAGCAATTCAAACTTATTCTGCACTATTCTTAATTGTATACACATTGGCGGGAGGCAGCAGACTCACTACTGTGGGCTTTTTTGGGACTTCAAATTTCATTCTAAATGTTAAGATTACTTTTGATCTGTTTATGGGGGATGTCATGATACAAGAATATAATCCAGAAAGTGCACTTTTCAACAGATTAATAACTGCATAGAAAGTATTTATGTGAATTAATTTTTAATAGATTTGAAGCTTGGTGAATTCAGGATGGTGAATGCTAGGCATTTTCCATTCAATATACATAAAGAGTCATCAATATTTAGCATGTAAGCATCACATATACTGGTTTTTGACATTAAAGAAAAATATAACCTTAATAGTCACTGCCACAGCAGAAAAATGCTGAGTATTAAACAAATTCAATCCATTTAAAGGAACATGATACTAAATATGACAATGCTGAAGATGCCCTTTCCAGATTATATTCTTGTAACATGCCACTCACCATGAAGAAACCAAAGGTAATGATGACATCTAAAATAAAAAAAATCATCTAATTTGCATATAATGATTTACTTCAGGGGGTATTTGTAAAGCTTCCCTATTTGTCCCACATACTATTAGGTCTGCTTTGAACAGATTCACTGTACACATATTTTCAAAACACTCTATCTCTGTACACTTAATATATGCAAACACAAACACAGATAATTGGTGTAGTGGGTAAGTAAAACAAGCTAAGCAAAGAAACAGGTGCAGCTAGAATTAGGAAGGTCAAAAGCCTGTATGACAGTGTAAAACTCCAACCCAATGAGCAGAATTTGGTAATCACACGCACAAAATAAAGTTAATAAAGATAAATGTAATAAAAGCAATTCATCCACACAAAGGCTGTCATGAGAAGCACTTTCATGTGATAAAAGCAAATTCACTTCCTAAACATAGATCATCCATAGGGGTAAAATACAAAATCCATACAAAATAAGGCTGCCTCATACGTATTCATATGGATTTTCTGAGAACTGTAACAAAACAAATATAATGACTAAAGAATGCGAACTTTTGTAAATATTAGTATAAAAATATAAGAACAATAAAATATCAAAATAATAGTATGCAAAATAGATAATAAACACATCAACAACAAATGGCCACATGTCCTTAAAAAATTCTAAATTCAAGTGTTTTCAACTATACAGGTAACGTATTAGTAAAAGTAAAACACCGTAATACTTTTTTACCAACTGGGGTAGAGCTAACATAAAAATAATGTCATTTCCCATAATATAAAGTAAAAACCCTTTATAAGTGGCAGTATAGAGATAAATTTGAATCCTTAGGGTTGATACAAGTGTGTAGTCCCACCATGTGATGATCTGAGGGTCATGGACCGCTGATACTAATCTTAGGACTTTGTGTCAACAACACAGACAGAAATTTTCCACAACCATAACACATGGTTAGTGATCAACCATTTCTGCTTCCTGTTTTTTCTCACTAAATATTTAATCATAAATATTTCAAAGGCTTGTTTTATACTATGAACACTTGATAAAAGTAAGAGTATAGGAGATTCATTTCTGCCTGAAACATTTTGTTATAACACTGCATCTAGTCATAAGTAACATAATATGTGTCTTGTAATAAACTGATTATCACATGAAAAAATTTCTTCACTGTATCTCATAACCAGAAACCATTACAAACTTCTGAATCTTGTTTTAAAATGAATTAAAGATGTTTCATTCAGAGTACCTAAACTGATAATGTAAAACTATACCAGCAGAGAGCATAAAAAGTAAACAATCATCAACAAAATCAGTACACTGGGATACCAGTATCTATATGCTAGGAACTTTGATTTCATTTTTCCACAACAAACTTGCAGTGGTAATGAAGTTGCCAATTCCTTTCAGTTTCACAATTAGGTTTAGAAAACCACATATCTTTATTGTAAATCTGGTTAATATGGTGTAAATGGGACTTCATTCTCCATTCATAGATAAAAAAAATACTAAAATGTTATCCAATAATTCTGTTTCTATATAATGTAAATAACACAACCTTCAATGAACTTAACAAAGAATACCACTACCTGCTCACACATAATATTATCATCAAGAACTGAAAATCTTATGATTAAATATCTTATACAGCCTTCCATAAACCTCTACAAGAACTCCTAATTTTCATGCCTAAATACATGAATTTATCAAGCACAATAAAGATGTATTCTCCCTTTCTTCCATAACTGTCCATTATTTCAGGCCTTAGCAAGGTTACATCAGTAATAGATGACTGAGTTAAGCCTGAGTTAAAGCCTAAGAGGAAAAAATCCTCTTTTCCTTCCTTTGGAAAGCAATGACAAAAGAGGAGAGAATTTCCAGTCTGCTACTTCCACTCTTCTTAGTTGCCTTCTAAAAAACACAGGAAGTACTTAAAGTGCAAGTAGTGCTCTGTCTCCCTTATCCCTAGGGACATGATGTAATCTAACAATTTCCAATTCTACTGAAAGTAGTAAACATAATAGTTAGAAAGGTAGATATATCTTTCTTATATTGGGTGTTTCAAAAGTCCAGCAGCACAGGCTAGTGAGCTCTGCTTGCAATTCAGGACTTCTAAAACATCCTGTATCTTTGTTAAGGCTTCCTGTTACTAGCCTTCTGGGGTTTTGGGGTACATAAGGGAAAGATATATAAAAGCACCTACTTTTGTATAATCAACTAAAACATCAGCTCAAAGCTTATGAAAAATATGTTTTTTCAGCCAGAACCGTCACCTGCCCTCTCATCATGTTCTATAACTAAGCCATCTAAATCAGTCAGCAAAATAGATGAATGCTTGACAAATAATGCCACAGTCACATTAAATGCATGCAAAAACAACTACAATGTGTCCTGGAGAGTTGCATAAAATGTTCTACTCAAAAACAAAGCTACAATCACTTGCTAGGCTGTTAGCCCTATCTTCCCAACTGTAACATCACCTCATCCTTTCCCTCACTGAACAGCTGTCTGCTGCCTCCAACTCAAATATCACTGATCGCTTGGAGGAAATTCAACTATGTGGATGAAGATAGATTGAGTAAAGAAGGGGGGCATGTGATGGCTCTGGCTCAAAAACATGCCTTTCACAGGCTCAGAGCCAACTTTTGAGCCAACCCATCACCTGCTCTCCCACCATGTAGTTTTAACATAGAAAAAGACAAGGGGAGGATGATTTAGTTAACTAAAAAATACCTGAAGATATAAGCATTTAGTTAAGACAGCTCCATGACACTTGCCTTCTAGTGATGATGACCTGGAAGACTCTTCTTTTGATGAAGTCTTCACACAGCTCAATCTTGCCAATGCCACACATTTTTATGATGAAAAAAAACTTTAGGCAAATAATTCTTGGCAAAAGTTTTATTGGACTTCAAAAAACCTTTGATCTCTGATGGACCTGCAAGACATGTCTGAAAGAAAAGCCTTAATAGTGAAACAGTTTCTCAAGTTGTGCAATCTACAGTAAATCCCTGGCTGGCTGATCAGCCTGATCTTAACTGCTTACTGAATCAACCAAGAAATCATTTCATATGAAC
This sequence comes from Panulirus inflatus, assembly GCA_032361765.1. NCBI lineage: Eukaryota > Metazoa > Arthropoda > Malacostraca > Decapoda > Palinuridae > Panulirus > Panulirus inflatus. The sequence continues at coordinate 8,296 of JAUUDY010008488.1, forward strand.
AAGGAACAAGATACCGAGGGACAATGAACAACTCAGATAAGACACCAAATGTATATTTCAAAAACTGACAATGACAAAACTGGAAGTATCATAACATGTCCCTGATGAAAACAGCCAAGTTTGCATCTCAGTTTTCTTCTGAATGAAACAAAGTTTTTCCTTGGCAAGAATGAAAAATTGAGGTAAACCTCAACAAATTACTTACCCTTACCAATCACAAGCAAGCCTTTATCACTCTTCAGTGTCAGACAATTTCAAGATGGACAAATGAAAAATTCCTTAATTCACAATTAATCAAAAATCTTCTTTAACAACCAAATTGGTTCTTTATCAAATGGTTTTAATCTCATGTGAAAACATGCCTTTGATGACCCCAAAAGTCAATGGATAAATCAATGCTAAATCCTAACTTCATGGGTTTCACCAGCACTGCCATGTATAACAACAGAGTAATGTAGCTACTTATAATTCACTACTGCAATATAGCCATGCAAAGTATGTACAAGAACTGTCACTGAAAGTTTAGGAGAGTAACTTCTGGACCAGAATTCACTTTCATAAAACAATAGTAAATCTGCAACATGAGAAACAACAGCTTCTAATATAATGATTTGTCAAAAAATCCACACATGCAATGCCCAGACTTTAGAACACAGATGTTCATTATCCCCTAAACTGTGTGAGGAAAACAATGAGCTGGGAGATCCACTGGCTTACTGCACTTACTGAACAACTTTAGAAGCCAGGGTTGGTTCAGCTTACAGTGATCATTTAACTTAAAACCATTGAAAGAGTCCAAGAAGGAAAACAACAGAGATGTCTCTACTAATTGAAATCCAAACTGAATATATTCATTGCATCTGCAAAAGGTTCTAAAAGAGAATTTGTGATTGGCCACTGTAGCTAAACATCCACCTCTGAATCAATGCCTAATATCAGGATTCACTTGAATGTGACCCAGTCAGGGTTTTAGCTCTGGCCTGACTGGAATCATCGATAACATAACACCTGCTATAATGTTCAGGATTCCTTTATGAAACAAACTTTTCTCTTGAAGTGACATTATATAAAAATCTATAACTACTAAGGCCAGACTATTTGTTGTTTCCCCTTTTCTAGGTGTTCCACTTTAACACTATGAGCATAAATGGGAGTGATGTTTGGAGGCCATATGCACCTGACCCACCCAATCAAATTAGAGGTAATGTTAATACAGTACAATCAATCTTTTAGTCTATGGGGCAAATAGTCCTTTCATTATTATTATCTTTTATTTCTATTTTTTCACAGGTAATCAAAGTAAGTCTGATGATATTCAGTTTCTATTTATTGATAGACAAATTTATAACTTAGACATTCAAATTTCTGTTATCAAGAGTTTCAGCCTTCCAATAAATCATCCAGTTCCCCAATTCATATATTACGTAAAGACAGAATTCAAGTAAGTGTCCTGCTATTAAGCAGGGGATACCTGTAAACATACATAAAACATATGCAATATATGATCACCAACCATGCTTCCAAACTGGCCAATGCCATCACTCAGAAAAAAAAAGAACACAAACTATTCACCAATGTTTACTTTACCAAGGCTATTCTAGTGTGTGCAGCAAGCACTTGCTGATCCCTCTGTAAATTAAAATGAAAGGTCCAAGTATTGACCTTAGCCCACTAAAAAGCATGAAAAATATCACTAAAGAACACCTCTGGAGTGTTGGAACATCAAAATTCACTAAAAATAATCTCTTTATTTTAGAAACATCACAAATCAATGGACTAAAAAAACTGATAGAGTGGACAAACTTATTCATAAATAAGTTTAGCCATATCCTGAGCCCAGGCTACCCGACTAAAATAACAACAAAGTGAGGAAGCTGAGAGTTACAAGGTAGGGAAATTTTGGATGAGGTGACATCACAGGCAGGAAATTAGGGGTAATGGCTTAGCAAGTGATTATAGCAATATTTTGAGTGGAAATTTTCATGCAGCTCTCCTGGACACATAATAGTTATGTTTTTGTGTGCACTCAACATGATTATGGCATTACAAATAATCTCATTTTGCATGAACACACTGTTCATAACATCTTACAAGAACATTTTATTCTTTGACACCAGTTTCAGAAAATGTTGGATGGGTTTTACTAAGCACAGTAAACTAAAGCAGACTCATATATGCCTTCCCCCACTTTAGTGAGGCAGCAAGAAAAAAGCCTTGCTTGGCTTCTCCTTCTGTTCCTACTTTTAAAAAGTATTACTGATGGCAGCGAGGAATTCCAGCCCCTAACTCCAAGGAACACTATACACTAGCATTGCTATTTTGGCATTATCTTGTCTTATATACGAATCAGTAAGTACCTACTCCTAGTTACCTTCTTTGACATGCATAAAGAGTGTCTGGCAAGCTCTGCCTTGTTCTGCCAGAATGAAAGGTTTTGTAAGCAGGTTATAAACATAGCAGAATGTAAATGTTTATCAGGTAGCATCACAATGAAATGACAATCAATAGAAGATCAAACAGTTTGGTAGCTAAATTATTTTTTCAAGACAATGCCAGCAGTAAGTGTGAATGGGGGCAAGATAATTATAATAATGCTGTAACGATATTGAAAAAAAAATTCTGAAAGTGACAGGTTGGAACACTCACATGAAACAGGATATAGTCAAGGACAACAGAAAGGTGAAAAGTGAGACAAATTGGACCAAAAAAAAAAAAAAAATGCTTTCCTATTATATGTGACAATACATAATGTAATGTACTAAGTGAAAGCAGAGATGAAATCACTGTTCCATTATATAAAGGATGCAATAAATGCAGTTACCAAAGTTTATGCTTGTTTAAAGTTTAGGAGTCTAGTTACTGAAGTATACACTTATTTTAAGTTTATGAGTCTGAGTATACCACAGGATGAAGGAAACAAAAAAAAAAAGGACAATCGCAGAAAGGCAAAGAGGAATGAATTATGGAAGAATGTGGCTTTGGGGATCAGATTTTTGCCATGATAAGGTTAAATGAGAAAATGTTGGTAGATATGAGTAGACAAGAAGCACTTAAAACTTACAAGAGGACTTTGACAATTAACAGAAACAAAAAACAAAGTACTTCAAAAATGGTTCAAGAAACAAATTAGTAATAAGTGTTAAGGTAATAGCTGATTCTGGGAAATATCAATGTTTTATGGTAAAGACAGAGTCCCTGTTACTTTCACTTTTGTCTACACTTGCCACAAGGCTCCATCCAAATTAGGCCTTTAAGTCAGCTAATTTCCATCTGCTGTACTTTTATCCTCATGGTAATCAAATCAAAGCATTCTAAAAACACAAGGAATGACACTGTTTAATCATCCATTCACAGCATTTCTTGTAAATGAAATCAGATAGACAAAAAATTCATTCAAAGCTTCTCTTCATAGTGATTTCATCTGACAATCAATTAGTGAGCAATAGCCTTTAAAAGTATGATTACTGTTTATGGCTAAATGATTGTCATCTAAAACCAAATATGCAACAACTTGTATGCTTTCCAACACTGACGAAGTCATTATAACAATGACCACATTAATTCATACAGGAGAAAATTACCACTATAATAGTTGTCTCAAGTTAAAAATATATAAGTACAACTACTATGCAGCATAATAATCTTGAACATACTATTCATCTAGGGTAACAGGATTATACCATATATCCCATAAAATTCACAGCAACTTCTTTATCATAAACAAACCTTTCACACAAGGGTTTGTGACTCTTCTGGTTTTTCTGCATCACTGAAATTTTTCTTAAATATATCAAAAACATGCTTTTGACTCACCATCTCGCACATCTCCTGACTCAATCTCATATAATCCATCAGCAAAATAATCCAATCCTTCATTTTCTGACCGTGACCTGGCTCCTTCCGAACGAGACTTCCAACCCGAATTGATAAAAGTGTTGAAGTTGGCACTGGGATCACTGAGACGGCGCTAGTGAGAATATCAAATGAGGGATCAATCATCTGTTTCTCTTTAAATCATATCGTTATGAACTATAATGATTGTACACATGCAATAACTTTGGCATTCAGAAAAATTGAGTCAGTTACTTTCCTTTAAGGGCAGAAAACTTTGTATGTCATTATATTACATGATGTCTGATTTGCTAACTTTAAAAGGAAAATGTCATAAGAAGGTAGTGGAGGAAATTTATCCAGATAGCAAATGGTGCAATTAAGAGATAACAGAGAAAAAATTCAGAAATATGGATACAAACACCTGATTTTCACCAAGAGAATGATATATCAAAAGAAACTGGAAAAAGTACTAAGTTTTATTACAGTTTGAGAGATCTCTCCCTTTACTTTACCAGTATAATAACAGACACAATTTCAGAAGACCCCTGACAGAGGCAGAGGCAGCACCGAATCCATGAAAGGGTAAGTCAACTGATACAGCAAAATGGTTGTCCCATCCTCAAAGAACTGATACATTGAGTAAAAGCTTAACATCCATGAGTTACATGAACAATATTTCTCCTACTACCCGGGAAAATGAGATAAATTTCATCCTATCCAAATGGCAACTTACCATAATATTTGCCATGACTCTCTAACCCTATGACTCTTTAATCCTATGTGCCACCTCATCCTAAACACTACAAATCTGCCAAGGTATCATCTAACACGTTCAACAATCCTTCAAAATACTCACTCCATCTCCTCTTCACATCATCTTTGCCTGTTAATACTTCTTCATGCACAGTAAATGCATATGACATTCAAAATGAATGAGTTTTGTACTGAATTTATTTTCCCCTAATTCCAACGTCAATGCAATTTAATTAGCATATTTGCTAATTTTTTTTCATTTGTCAATTGCGCCAACAGTTTTTTTCCTCCCAAAGCAATACCAAATTATACTAAGTGAATAGCATGCATTAGCAAATAATGCTAAATTAGGTAAATCCTACTATGAACTAATGTTTTCCTGCTCAATCAGAAATAACATTTCAATGATTTTAGGAAAGCATGATTTTCTTTAAGGCTCCAGTCATGAACGAAAGTCCTCATCAAGATTGGGCCTTAATTAATATACAGAGAGAATAATGAAAGGGAATAAGAAAAAACAAGGGAAAGTATTTGTAAAATTTTGGAGGCAGTGAAAAAAACTGTCTTTAAAAATGTGCTAGGTCACAGTTATTAGGAAAGACAGGAGAAGGTAGAATTCCAAAGCTTTGACAAGGATGTAAAGAAGCAGTCATCAAAACAGCCCACCCTTGAGCTGCTGATGGCCATAGAGTAATCACATGACACAGCAGCTTGCTGAGTACTGCATGGTTTAGATAGTGGTGGGGCACACAAGCAACCAGCTCTCCAGAGCAGAAACCAATGTAATACCTATAGAAAAGGGAAAGCGAACCAACGTTGTGATGTAAGGCAAGAGGGTCAAGTTCAGAAGTTAGACTGGGACAGTTCATAAGTTGGACCACTTTCGACTCAACTCTGTCAAGTAAGGATGTAGAGCTAGAACCATCCCAGGTGTGACAGGAATACTCCATACAAAGACGAATCAATCCTTTGTATGAATGGAGCAACTATTCAGGAGTTTCGACATCTAAACAGGACACCTAGTTTCTTAAGAGGCAGATTTAGCTATTCCCATAATGTGGGGTTTCCATGAAAGAGTGGATGTTACAATAATACCAAGTATATTCAACAAGTCAAGAGGTGGAATAACAGATCCGTCACAGGAGAGACAAGAGTTGTGAGGAGTTTTTTTTATAGAGATGGGTAAAAACTGGGTCTTGGAGGCATTAAACTGAACTAGATTTTGTCTACTCCACTGAGATATCCTTTCCAAGTCTGAGTTTACTAAGGGCATTGTGTTAAGATGAATTGTACATCGAGTGAAAGAAGAAGGAGCAAGATTGAAGGATGTGGATGAATGCAGCATTGAGTCATCAGGGAATCAGTTCATTTGATTATTTGTGGAGAGGAAATCGTTGAAAAAAAAAGGAGAAAAATTGTAAAATGGCAGGAGAGAACCTTGAGGGACACTGCTGTTGATGGTGAAAAGGGGGGGGTGAGGCTGATCCATCAACAGCCACAGAGATAGATCGGCTAGAAAGGAAGCTTCATATGATGAAGGAAAGTGAGGGAGGGAAGCCAAAATAGGGGAGCCTGGAGATGAGACCATGATGCCACACCCTGTCAAAAGCTTCGGATATGTCAAGGGCAACTACAAATGAATCCCCAAAATCTTTCAAGGATGATGAACAGACATTAGTAAGACATGATAGAAAATCATCAATGGATCTCACCTTACAGGAGCCATACCATAAATGTACAACTTTCAGGAGTCAACCATCCTAACAGTACAAACACAACAACAATGGTCAGAAGGGCTCATATAACATCGACACATAATCTAATTCTCACTCACAACTGTCTGGTAAAGAAAACATCAGATATGATAACCCATTTAAGAAGTTACAACCCAATAATAGTTTTCTATTACATAGTCAGTGAATAAATTATGGTAACGAAGAGAACACCAAATCTAAAGAGGAGACCAAAAGGAGATAACAGAAATCAAGACTCAAACTCAAAGGGAAGTCTGCAAGAGTTTCCAATCTGTTAAAAGTGATGGAGACTGTATGAGCAAACCACCAATATGAAAGGAAAGAACCTAAAGATACATAGTGGAAAACAGACAAAACACATAATAGAGAAAAATGCTAAAATAACTGAATGCCTCATGGAAAAAAATACTCACTGATTGAGGAAAGTATGCAAATATGAAGGCATTGTAAAAGCTACTGAAGTTAAACTATTTGCTCAATCAATTACATATCAAAATGGCTTGAAATATCAGCAGAATCAAAACATATGATTAAAATCTAAGATTCAAGGGGAAATTAATGAATTTGCAGAATGGTAAAATGAAAAAACATATGAAACAGCTGAAGATTAACATGACACTAGAGTAATGAGAAAAGCAATGAAGGGTAAAACATTACTAAAAGTGCTAGGCATTGATCTTCACTCACCTGGTGACGGTATATAAATCTATCTTCAGGCTCATCTTCCCAATCACAGTCCCACATATCTGTTAAGCTTACACCAGGTTCTGAGGTGGGTGTTTCTACACCTGAGCCTGAACAAAGAAAATTGAATTATTACTATACTGTGAAATACAAAATCTCTCAGTAGTAAATAGCAATGGAAATACAAACAGCTGCAGTGAATCACTTGGTAATATAATGATTCCAAGCTCTATGTACAAACAAAACCATATACCTATGGTTCTACATGAAAGCTTCCTGAGAATGCCTGTCCTATCTGAAGCATAAGAAAGACTGTAATTAAATGCATGTGTTACAAACCAAATAAAAAAAAGGTAGTAGCTGCATCTGACATAGGTGTTCCAATTACAACGAAAAAGTGATACATTTGAATCTTGATATATTGTTACATATATTTCTAAAAGAATAGAAATATATTTTCCTTACTATGTTGCTGCATTCAGAATCATCAATCAATCAACATGATGGTGATTCATTATTCGTTATTGTCCCTCCACATGTGCATCCATACTTACTCCATTTCTACATACAGTATTCATATTCTACCTTCCCTTTAGTTCCCTTTAACACATACTTTCAGTTTTCATGTTCCATCTTCTCTTTAGTTCCCTTCTACAAATAACTTACTTTAAAAGAGAGAGAAAAAAAATGAATGGCCCATCCACTCATACACACCCTCTTCTGCTCTCTCAACCATTTTTTTTTCATTTCCATGCATCTTTTACTCTGACATTACTTACTTGATCAAACCACCTCACACCACATATTGTCCTCAAACATTTCATTTCCAACACATCTACCCCCCTCCGTACATCCCTATCTATAGCCCATGCCTCGAAACCACATAACATTGTTGGAGCTACTATTCCTTCAAACATACCCATCTTTGCACTCCGAGAAAACGTTCTCTCCTTCCACACATTCTTCATCGCTCCCAGAATCTTCGCCCCCTCCCCCACCCTGTGACTCACTTCTGCTTCCATGGGTCCATTCGCTGCTAAGTTCACTAC